>RJWM01003216.1:0-116204 GCA_004363535.1 Dasyprocta punctata | reverse complement strand
CTGCTTGTCATCAGGAAGTGCAGGTCAACTTCTGCTCTCTTTTTGCTTCCTACTTCTTTCTCCTTTGTTCTTGTTTTGCTTTAGGGTTGGGCATAGTGCCTTTCCTAAAGTGTGGTTCACCTGGGGATTCTGTGAGAGTATCAGAGTGAAGAATTAAACACAGGAAGGTGTGTAGTAGGAGTGTTGTTGCCCTCACCAGGACCTTCCTGAAGGAAGGGGGACAATCACTGTCCCCACCCCACTGAACTGGCAGTCGTGGCCCCTGAAACCTGGTATACCTCCATCAGTACCTCTTCCTATCTCCGCCACCCCCTGGTACTCTTCCCTAGTTTCTTTCTCACCCAAATGACAGTTGCCATCCTGAGGACAGGTCCTGCTCTGGATTTAATACAAGGTCTCTGGAATTTAGCTCAGTGCCCGGCATGCAGGTCAGGTGTTTCAGGTTTGCTGAGAAAATGAAGGGCATTTCTGAATCTGTACCAGGTTATAAAATATTCTCATTTTTAGTAATGTTTGCCTTTTTTAGAATATGTATTCCAAGGCCCCTTTTTGAAACTGCAGTGTTTCCATTACATAGCAACAGTGTGACAGTATGGACTTATTTCACTGGGGCAGATTTGCCAGTGCCCTGGTCTCATGCATTTGTCTCAGCCCAAGGGCCTCTATGATTTGGTGGGTGTGTCTCATCTTCTTCTCAGATGTGCACCCTTGGGAATGGCCCCCACTATTGAAGTTCTAACGTCACCCCTTCTCTTTGAGTGTGAGGTAAATGCAACAGCTCATTTCTAATGAGTCAAATTTCTAGTGAGTGAATGGAATGAATGGAAGTGGTGGGATGGTACTTTTGAGATTAAGTCACAAACAAAACTCTGTATCTGGTCATCCTTGTTCCCTTTTGCCCCCTTGCCTGCCTGCTCCTAGGGAAGCTAGCTGCCATGTTGTAAACTGCCCCATGGAGGCTCTGTGTGTCAAGGAACTGCAGGAGGCCTTGGGCAGCAAGGAACTGAGGTCTCCACTCCATCAACCTGTGAGAAATAGAATTCTGCCAACAGCCTCCTGAGTGAGCCTGGAGGTGGATTCCCCAGGATGCCAGAATGCCTGCAGCCCCAGGCCAGAGCTTGAGTGCTGTTTTATAAGAGATACTGAGCAGAAGCTCCCTGCTAAGCTCATGTGGACTTCTAACCTACAGAAACTGTGATGTAACAGATGCATGTCGGTTTAAACCACTAAGTTTACGGATGACATTTTATACAGCCGTAGGTAACTGACACAGGTCACCTGCTTAGCTTGGCCTCCTGCTTCTCTCACAGAGGAGGTTCTCTGCCCACAGGGCCATGCTTGATCACAAAAATGGCACCCCAGAAGTGCTCTGAAGTTTATGTACCCAGGAGCAAGCTTCAACTAATGAGGTGTAATAAAGCATGGTAATGGTAGACAAATATTTCAACTTCCTAAGCCATAGATGCATACTTCTAAGACGTGTTCTGAGCAGTTGCCCATAGTGGTAATCAGGTTTCAAAGTACTGACTATTGGCTCTTGTCCCTTCCCCAGATGATGACCCTTGTTTCTTATCATGCTTCCTGGAATCACTTCGAAAATAAACTACTAACCCCCAATAGATTTTTGGAGTCTACTACTGAAAAATTCAAACTCAGTTAAAGCCTCTATGTGGCAGTTTCCAACAGTCCCCCTAAAAATGTCGAATAGCAAACATCAACTCTACAAGTTGTATTCAATCCATATTTAAGGCAATGGGAACTCTGTTCCACATTACAGAGAAGCAGGGTTAGGGTGAGCAGTTCTTCCAGAACCTTGTATCTCTTCTGTCATTTTGCAAATCTCAACATTCGGTTCATGATACTATCTTCGGACTTCTGACAGTGATAACTACAAATGGCATGATTTCTAGAGTGTAGAACCTCCCAAGCAATCTAATTCTGATACCGTGTGATCTCTCTCAGATGATTTGGTAGATGCTGTTGCCAGAGAGGAGGTGGAGAGGGAGAAGGGAGAGGGGAGAGAGGAGAGAGAGAGAGAGAGAGAGAGAGAGAGAGAGACCGAGAGACAGAGAGACAGAGACAGAGAGACAGAGAGAGACAGAGAGAGAGACAGAGAGAGAGAGAGAGACAGAGACAGAGACAGAAAGACAGAGACAGAGAGAGACAGAGAGACAGAGACAGAGAGAGACAGAGAGAGAGAGCGTGAGAGCACTGGTGGCCTCTTCTCTTCATGGCTGAGTTTTCTGTAGATTACTACCTGCCTCCATCCTGGTCACAGAGCTATTTCTGACGGTCACACCTACTAAAATGACAAGCCATTTTAGCTTCAAGTCATCTTTGGGCTCCTTTCTTAAGAATTAGTTGAAAATGACCTTGTTGCCGGGCACTCTAACATTAGGTAGATAGCAAATACTTTCTAGAATGAATTGAAGGGAACTATGAAGTCCGTTGTCCTTTTGGAAATACCCACTGGGTATATCACTTGCCCAGTGATTCTCAACTGGGGGTGATTTTACTCTCTCCTCCCCAGGTGGCATCTGCAATATCTGGAGATATTTTTGATTGTCACAGTTCGGGGTGTGCATGCTCCCGTCGTCACATGGACAGAAGCCAGGGCTCTTACTAAATATCCTGTGATGCACAGGGCAGCCCCAACAACAATGATCAGTCATGCTGAGGTTCAGAAACCCTGTGCTACTTCTGTCTCTTTAAAAATAAAACTGGGGGGATATAGGTTTATATAAAATGTTATTTACAATTGAAATCCAATTAGAATTTGAACAGCGAAGCTTGAATTAAAAGGCAGAAGGCAAGAAGCAGTCCTCTCTTAGGGAGGTAGTGAAGTGCAATGGTTAAGGGCTTGGCTTTAAGTCACACAGGTATCAGCTGAATTCCGGGATCTGTATTTAGGTGCTCTGTGACCTGGGACAAATCATTTGACATAAGTGTTAGTTGTCTTATTTGTAAAATCGGTTTAGTAATAGTGCCTTCCTTACTGAATTGTGATAAAGAAAAGAGAGAAACGTATAAAACATGTAGTACTGAGCATGGGATTCAGTACTGAGCAAATGGAAGCAAGATAGAGCAACAGCAGGAACAAGCGGCCAGGATCCAAGGCCTGAGGGTAACAACACAGCAGAGAGAAGAGGGAGTGCCCCGTTTTCACAAATATTGAGTACTAGGACCAAATCCTCTCTGAAATCCTGCCCATGAAATCCTCACAGAATCTCGCTTACCACCCAGAATTCACTGTCTAAATTCCTGTTGCTTTTGATTTTCATTCTTCAATATTTATTTCTTGAGCATAAATAAACAATTCACCATCAGGGCCTGTGTGAGGTTTCATGCAAATGAAAGTATTCTCACCAGGAGCTGGAGCTTGGACAGGGAGGCCTGGAGCTCATTTACATCCAGCTTGCCCAGAACTCTTAAGGAAAGAGATTATTTAGGTTACCTCAGGAGGACGACCTGCACAAACAGTGCAGCCCAAGTCAAACAAACACAGGGCCTTCCTGGTCTAATGGTCAAGGCATGAGGCTCTGGAGGAGAATGAATCCTCATAGGCTGGGAGGTCTCCAGACATGTTTAGAGAGAGACAGGGAGAGGGCAAGGGAAATAGAAAAGAAGAGGAGGGGGAGGGCTTGGGGAAAGGGAAGAAAGGATACAGAGAGAATATGTAATATTACAGTTTGGGTCTTGAGTGTTCCCCAAAGGTCCACGTGCTAAAAGCTTGGTTCCAGGGTGGCACTACTGAGAGAGAGTGGAACCTGTTGGAGGTGAAGCCCACAGGAAGTTTTCAGGTCACTGGGAGCATTGCCTCAAAGGGGATAGTGGGACCCCGGTTTCTTCCTCGTCTCCTTTCCTTCCTGACCATACCATGCATCCTGTGATAATTTGCTAACTTACAACAAAAGCAAAGGGTCTGCCCAACTGTGGCCTGGAAACTCTGAAAGTGTGAACCACAATGAGCTTTCTTATAAGTTGATTATTTCAGGTTCTAGCGATGGAAAGCTGACTAACCGAATAAGCAAGAAGATGCCATAGTCTTTCATAATGCAATCTTGGAAGTGATGTCGTACCTACCCCACTTTGCCCACTAGAAGCAAGTTACTGCATGCAGCCCACACTCTGGGGAGAGGATTGCACAAGCGCATGGGTACCAGGAACTGTTTCAGAAACAGACACTCAGAAGGTGCTGCATGTGCTACCTGTGTGCTGTGTAGGTCCTTGCAATGCTGTCTATCTAGGAGCTTGTGGGGGCAACTACATTTTCAGAGAATTAAAACTGGAGTAAAAAGACTACTTATGATGTGTGGGTCTTGGAAATGATACATAGGGATAATACTGTAACTTATACATTTGGCCCAATTAATCTCTAACATCCTACACAAGTTTTTGTTTAAACTCTAACAAATTGCCATAAGCTTAGTGGCTTAACACATGATTTCACTCTCTTATAGTTCTAGAGACTAGAAGTTTTAAATCAGTTGCAGTATGCTAAAGGCAAGGTACTGGCACATTTCTGGTTTCTTCTGGGGTTCCAGAGAAGAATCTGTTTTCTTACCTTTTACTGTTTCTGCAGCTGACTGCATTCCCTGGCTGGTGTATCTTTCTTCCACCTTCAAAACACACACTCCAATTCTGCTTCTGTTACCACAGTACTTTCTCCCTGACTCCTCCTTTTGACCTCTTACAAGGCCCCCATGATTACTTTGGGCCCATCTGGATAACCCAGGGCAATCTACCTCAAGGTATCTACAAAGTCCTTTGACCACATAAGGTATCATTGGGTTCCATGGATCAGAATGTAGATATCTTTTGAAGGCCATTATTCAGCTTACCACACTTATATAACTGATAGAGCCAATTCAGAAATTTTATTGTCATCTTCCAAAGCTCATTATGTTTTCCTCTCTGCTCCCCAGCTATGGCCCCTTGTTGCTTATGGAATAGCCCACCCTGCAGCCTGACTGTGCAGTTAGTTGCTTGATTGCACCCAGATTTAACCTGCTGTTTCTTTGTCAATTATATTTCCAAGGTTCCCTTGGTAACTTGCTCATGCTGGATGTGGCCAGTGCACTAGTGAGAGATTACAAGGCAGGAAGAAGTAGGGTACACTCTGCTTCAATTCAGGCAGCATCCCTAGTGGCTCTGCTCTTCTTTGTGATTCCATCTCTCACCAGAGACTGCCTTTCTTGCACTCAGCTCTTAATGATCAACATTCACAAGAGATATGGCTTTCCCAGGGGAGTCTCAACACTTGGACTCTGGCCCTGTGGGTATTAGATGCTAATCCCAAGGTGGCTACATCATGCACTTGCTAGCTTTTCAGCTCTCTCAACACCTTTACCAGTAATTCCCCATATTGTTTCTATTGGCCCAGCAGGTTGGGTTCTATAGGCTCTGATGGACCCCTGATATATATGGGCTTCCAGGCACTTTAATTACATTACTCCAAACTATTTCTTTAACTTTACCTCACATGCATTTTTATTCTAGCTAATCCATATATATTTTTTCAAATATATGTTACTGCTTTGGGAAAAGTAAGCTCAAGCCATTCCTCCTATATGTAGTGTCCCTAACCCATTCTTGGTTTTGCTCATCAAAATATTTTGGGTCATTGGAGGACCATTTCAGAATCTCCCTTTTACCACAATACCCTCTCGATTACCATGCCTGGAATTACTTCCTTTTGTGGCTGATGTGCTAAAGCAAATAATCATTGCAGTACTTACAATGCTTGATCACACACAGGAGCCTTGTATTGGTGATAACTTATTCTATTCATAAGCTCCCATGATTTTAGAGTCTGCACAGTGTCTCTAAAGCTATTAACAAATGTACCACTTAAATGAGTGTTGGAATTCCAATCATGAGCATGATTTGGTATTACTGTTACAGGCAACTGAGTTAGATAGAAATATTACAGGCAGTCAGATAGAGCTGGGCCCTTGAAGGAGCAAGTGGGAAGACCAGACACCTTGCAAGTGTTGGGGAGAAGACACTTCCACTGAGGGCTAGACCTCAAGACAAAAGATAAAACAAATGCACCCACGTACTTCCTAAGGTTAAACATCAAGGATTGATATTCTAAATAGGTCTCTATCACTCTGAGGTAGCCAGGAGTCACTAACCCAGCCCCCTACCGAGAGTCACTGCTCTTTATGCATGCCCTGACTCGCTTCTCCCATTTGTCCTTGATTTAACCAATTTTACCTGAGCAATTAATCTTATTGGTTGGTCATACTTCTGTCTCACCTCATGCCCACCTTGGGAGTTCCCATGTTTTCCCCACCTTAGACCTGTATCACTTTGTGGTTTTGCTCTATAAAAGCCCCTAAAAAAGACAAAGTCTTTGGCAATCTATCGGGGACCCCTTCTGTCTCTCTCTCAGAAAGAAGCCTTTTTTCTCTCAATAAATATATTCTGCTCTTAACCTCTGTTGTTCCTAAAATTTATTCTTTGATTTTAGAGAACATGAACTCGTACCAGACATCTAGCAGTTTGGGAGTTTCTTTCCCCTATATCATACTATTCTTCATTAGATAACAGAAGGTAATTAATTTTCATTTTACCTTTT
Source organism: Dasyprocta punctata (assembly GCA_004363535.1). Taxonomy (NCBI): domain Eukaryota; kingdom Metazoa; phylum Chordata; class Mammalia; order Rodentia; family Dasyproctidae; genus Dasyprocta; species Dasyprocta punctata. Next base: position 109,621 of record RJWM01003216.1, on the reverse strand, counting down.
CTAGCTTGATGACAGAAAACAAACCTTACGTTTGAAAATTATGAAACTTCTCTCCATTCTTTGCACCCTAGTTAATTGAAATTGAATCTCTGTTGCCAAGATAAAAATAGTACCTCAAATAATACCTCTGTCTTACATACATGGTGTAAAAAACATGACGGAAACATGGTATTTTCACCATTATTGTTGCTAGTGAAGAGGTCGGCAGTTGTCCCTGAGCTGTTAATCCAATGAATTTGCAGTCTGACAAAGTCATGTGCCCATCACTTTGTGATAAGCTTCAGAACTGACCAAACAAGTACATGTTTGATCAATTTTTTTTCCCATTTATGTGAGGAAGAGAAATGACGCGTAGCAAAGAAACCTGACTCCACCACAAACGCAAGAAAGTCTGGATTGCCCAGGCTACCTAAACCAGACCATGAGAGTGCCCGCTGGGAACACAATGACCCAGGTGAGTGTCCTTACCTATTGGCTGTCCACGGGCAGGGCAAGTACTCCAGCAGAGCTCGAGTCCATTCTTCTCTTCACGCTCAGCTGCCCAGGCTCAATTCTAGGAACCTAGTCCCAGGGATGATTACCCACAGCACTGAGAGGCCAGCTGTCTCTGGCCTGCCCCTTCCTCTCCAGCTAGTGTTATAGGCAGCTGAGTTAGATGGAAATATTATAGGCAGTCAGACAGGGGTAGGCCCTCAAAGGAGCCAGTGCAGAAGATGAGGTATCTTGCAATTGTTGGGGAGACAGACACCTCCACTGTGGGCCAGACCTCAAGACAAAAGATAAAACAAATGCACCCACATAATTCCTAAGGATGAATACCAGGGATTAATATTCTAAATAGGTCTCTATCACCCTGAGGAAGCCGGGAGTCACCATCCCAACCCCTAGAGGAAAAGCCACTGCTCTTTATGCATGCCCACTTGCTATGTGACTCAATTTACTGGTTGGCCATAGTTCTGTCCCGCTTCATGCCCACTTTGCAACTTCCCATTTTGTCCCCCCACCTTGGACCTGCCTTACCTTAGGATTTTGCTCCATAAAATCCCTAGATAAGACAAGGTCCTGGGCAACCCGCTCGGGACCCCTTCTGTCTCTCTCAGACAGAAGCTTTCTCTCAATAAATATATTCTGCTCTTAACCTCTGTTGTTCCTAAAATTCATTCTTCGATTTTAGGAAACACAAACTCATACCAGACATCTAGTAGGCTGGGAGTTTCTTTCCCCTGTACCACGAGCACCACCAGCCAGAAAGTGTCTTGTCAAAATTCCTGAAGGAATGACGAGTGCCGTCAGCGGGCAACAGCAGGGCGAGCAGCTGAAAGGGGCTTCGTGGAGTCCCTGCAAATCTGTGGTGCTATTGCAAGCAGTCTTATTCACGCACAAGGCAGCAACTCTGGGATGCGAAAGAGGCACAGATTCTGAGAACACACTCTCCGCAATCTCGATGATCCGTGCTTTCCAAAGACCCTACCTCAAACCTGGCCTCTGGAGAAACACCACATCTGGGGATGCAGAGCATTTGGCTTGATGGGGGGCCTCTCTCCTGATGGTTTTGCTTGTGGACTTGCTTCTGAGACGCAGTAATTATGTTTATAGTTGTTAGAATTGTCTGGGTTAGGATGTAGAGTGGGGAGTGGAGCTCACTGCACAGAGGCTTGACTTCCTCTTTTAATGGCAGCAGCCATGGCCACGTCCTGTTATGTCTTCATGTGGCCACAGGGTGGCGATGTTTAGGAATGTTATTGTTACCTCCCAGGGGTTGTTTAGGCCCTAGACTAGAGCTAAGCAAGACCCGAAAGTGACTGGTGCTAAGCACAGGACCAAGAACTTTTAAACCTGCTGAGGGAGAAAGGAAGAGCCATTTATTATGAGATTTTAAAAATCCAAATAAAAATATCACAAACTGAATGCTGAAGTAACAGTCGAACCTGACTGAATGCCCCAGGAAGCTACGACAGTGGGTATCCACGGTCATCCCTGATAATGCTTCTCATGCTGGATTCTGACCATAATGGAGGATTTTTCTGTCACTGCTGCGGAGCAGTTACATAACCTTGTCAAGTAACTAGATTAGTACCTTCTGTGTGGTACCGTCTCCATGGGAACCAATAGGCTTCCTCCTGAGAGCGGAAGCTCCCTGAGGACAGGGCCCACACTTACTGTATCTGTTTCCTCAATCCTGAAGACGGCCTGTAAACAACCTGGGTACATCGCGTGTTTGATAACTGACTTGCGGAGGGAACCATTATTAGAGTTTAGTAGTGAAAGTTCCTACAGGCCAGCTTGCCTAAGAATGAGCCGGAGAGTTCGGATTTAGCCTAAATTTGGGAAGAAGTAAAGGAGAGGGGTTTGGGGATGGAGAAGAACACGAGAGCGCCCTCCCTGCTGCCCCTCCCAGCCCTGCCCTGAGGAAGGGACTCTCCCGGCCTGGGGCGGAGGAGAAGCAGGTGGGTGTGGAGATACGCAAAGATAGTCAGGGTCACCTGTGCCTTGGAGGGAAGAACGAGGGAATGTGGTTAACAAAACCAGAAAAGAGGATTAAGACTGTGAATTTGGCGGGTTTTTAAATGTTAGTGGAGACTTTTTATTTTTTCTGTTCCTCCCCCAGTAAATACCCAGATTTGGACCTGAGAATGGTGGCGCAGGTATTTGCTTGACGCCCCCCTCCACCCTTGGAGAGGCGGTCAGCGGGCCCCAAGTCCTGGAGAGGCAGGGACAGATGACCTGACTTGCTCTGACCAGGAGGCCCCAGGGGGTGGCCCTGCGGGGATCCCCCAGTGGTGGCACTGGATGGTGAGTCTGGGGTGCTGCCCTTGCTCCTCTCCGCCTGTGACTCACACAGGCTGCTTCTAGCTCCACCGTCCTCTTCCAACAGGGCCTGGGGGGCGGGGAGGGCAGAGGAGGCTGCCGCTTTGCGACTTCAGCATGTGGAAGGCAGAGGAGGTACAGCTGCCTGTCGGTGGGAGGTGGACCGATCACGCGGCTCCCGGGTGGGTTGCTGATGTGCATGGATGAGTCAAAAAGCCAGCAGCGTCCCAGGGAAGGTGCTGGGCCCGGATCACACCTCTCACACACAAATTTAAAAAAAAAAAAAATGTTTTCCTTTGGTTTGCAGCATAGACGTCTCTCAGTGTAGTGCAAGTTCAGCAAATTATTGGGGATCTTAGATGCCTTTTTATTTCAGTTAATCAGATTATATTGACTGATTAAATTGGATTTATTAATAACATTCACTTACAAGCAGTGGAGAGCTTTATTAATAAGTCATTATGTTGGGAACTTTAAGTACCTGGCATTCAAAAGCAATTCCAAATGCTTTTGTGTTACGACTTTTGGGCTCTAAGAAAATAGTTTATATCTGGTGTATCACCTTCCTGAGAAGCTCAAAGGCATCACAGAAAAAGCCAGGAACACAACCCAGATCCTGACAAAGTAAACTCCTGCCTTGCTCTGAAAACTATGCCCTGTGATTTTGCTCAGGGTTTCCCCTAGTCTATCTTTTAGACGAACTGCAGCCCTGACTGGCTCTTGGAGAGAGTCTCCTCTGGACAACAGATGGATACATGTGGTCTGTTCTCCATGTTTTAGAAAACCAGAGGCACCCGCGAAATGCTTTGCTTACTCCTTTGCCTAGTTAGACCCCTTGCACAGAGAGGAAGGGAGTTAAGCCAATGTGAGCGTGGAGACTGAAGTGCAGAGGCTGTGACTCTGTCTTGCCCATGACTCTTTCCATTTAACTACTTGGTAAATGTCCATACTTGATGGCTGGTCATTGGGCACACACAGTTGAAAAGTCTTTGGAATCCTAGGTTTTCCGCATGTGGAACCTGGCCCCCAAACACGTTGCTCTGTAGCTCAATTTGTGTTTTAGAATTAAATGACTTGCCCCATGCCACTTGCTTAGAACAGGTCCTAACACACATTAGGAGCTCAGTAGAAGCAACTAATACACAGAACCTGTTTCAGGTGCAGTGAAGGAACACAGCAGTGAGGCGTGTTTATGGGGACCAGCTGCCTTCAACAACTCCATGGTCAGGCCGTGAATGAAGCATATGTACACATGAAACGATTTTTTACAGCGTGCAAAGAGATTAAACTACACAGGGTGCAAGCCAAGTGCCCTGTACTCAGATGCACTCAAAAGCCAAGAAGGTGACTTCAGTGCAAGAAGTAGAGGCAGTCACAAGTAGTGGAGAGTCCTGCGGGGGCCTAAAGCATGGGGAAGTGTAGGCTGTCTAAGGGCATCTGTGGGCCTGGCCAAGGGCATTAGAAAGCTGAATTGCATTGATAATCTGCTGTAAGTACTGAGATTTGAAATAAAAGGCAAACAGAGTGGGTTTAAACTGATGAGAGAAGAATGCAGGAAGTCACGTTATGGCTGAAATGAGAGGTGACAAACTCCTGACCTTTAGTTAGCTGAATGCTCAGCCTGTACTTGGAAACCAGATGTGAAGCCAAGACAACCACTGGGGACCTCCCCCCACATTAGCCACTCTTAACAGTTGTTCCATTTGTGTCCTTTCACTTCTTTTTGTTCCCTTTTCTTTAATGTCGTTCTATCATTTCTTCTCATATTTATCTTCTCCATTTTTTCCACCCTAGGTTTGGCCAGTGTACCTAGGAATAAATATTTCAGTAATTCAGACATGCAGTCTTGCTTCATTGATCTTGTACTACACCATACCTCCCACGCCTGCATCAGAATATTACTACCTAAAAGTGTTAATTCTGGGAGTGGTGCTAGCACAGTGAAGAAAATATCTTCATACAACACATAAAGAAAAAGTGGAGAAAAATGGATAAAACCAGAATGTCAATGAAGCTTAATATCTGGTTTATTCCAGTATGGGCCAGGAACTCTAGTTACTCAGTGACAAAAACTAATTTTTCTATGTTATAAAACACACACACACACGCAAAGTAATTTCTTGGGCTTAGTTGCTAATATATTGTATTTGGCAAAGATAAAATCAAGAGTCTTTTATTCTAACCTGCTAAATTTCTCAGAACAAGTCATTAGGTATTATTTGGGTCATATTACATTATTTGGGTCATATTACACTATAAACAACACTAAGAAATATACTCTGATCATCCTGTCAGAAATATGATCGTAACTAATTATAGCACATGAAATTAAAAGAGAAATCCAAAACTTCAGCAAAGAAAAGGAAACAAACAATTCTACAAGGAAAATAAGAAAAATGAAGCAAATGGCTCCCGATGTTAGTGGGTGTGAGGTGGGGGAGAAGTGTGGGAAAATATAGACGGGGGACCAATTTAGGGATAGTTCCCACCTTACAAATATAGTACAGGGACAGAAGTTCAGAGTCAAAAAGAGGAGCATTCACATCTCCAGGCCGTCATTTATTATCTTAATAATCTTAGATATGTTAATTTGCCTGCTTGTGCCTTTACTTCATTGAAGAATGAGGCTGATGACATCATGAGGACCCAGTGAGTTAATGTGGCTGAATTAGCTGCACCATGATTTAAATCAGTGGTGGCGAAACTATGGCATGTGTGCTACAGCAGGGCTGTTTGTTATCGCTGAAAGCTCTAAAAGATTCGCTATCCCTGAATGGAAGTAATCTGAAAATGGTAGCTTTTTTCATTGGCGAGACCAGATACAATAACTTAAAATAATCAAATTTCCCTCAATCTGGCTTCGTTCTGTGAGGTGTTCCTTCTTCCTCTGTCATTGAGTTGCATTCAGTTTTCATTCTTTAAGAGGAAGAGCTATACTTGGGGCATTTTCCCTTGACTCTTACCCTCCTCTCAGGGTATTGCCCTTGGTAGTTTTGTGCTGAAGGCTGTTCCTGTTATGATTTCCCTTCCTGAGGACCATTCCTGAACCTAAGAACCTATGCACATATGTTTCTCCTACTGAAACTAAATAAAAATGATGGTGCTTTTAATGACTTAAATCCAAAACCAATGAAAAAGGAGACAACAGCAGTGAATACTGAAAACACTAACCAAAATGAATGGGCACCAGCCTGTCTGACCTGAGGGGGCAGAATCCTTGTCCAGTAGAGGGAGGGCAGCAAAGCAGCCCAATTTTACAGGAGGTACCAAAGGGCTTAGGTAACCATGGCACAAATATGTTGGAGATGGACTTGACAGTGAGACTACAAATACGAATTTACAGGATGTAAAATAAGGGATCTGTAGACACCAGGCACAGTTGACGCTGAGGATGCTTCACAAGCAGGAAAATCGACTCCCAGCACTTTACTTCCACTCAGCATTTAGAATATTGACAGGCAGGTCTGCAATCTCCAGGCAGGAGATCATGTGACCTTTCTTCATGGAATCTGACCAGTTCAAGAGGAAGGACCAAATGATACTAGTATCAGGGTTCCTTAAGAGACCAACCCAGTCAGATCCGCTTGCACTGAAGCCCATATCCAATACACCCCACTCACACTGGAGAGCTTCCAATCAGATTTTAATTCTTTGCTCTTAAATATGAGCAGACAACCTGTAGTCACTAGACATTTGAGGTAAATCTCTAAAAATAAAAATGGAAAAAAAATCCATAAAAAAAAACCAATCTGAAGAAATGAGACCATGTAAAAAGAACACTTTCGAGTATTATTATTCTCAGAGAAAGCATCTACGAAACTAGAGAAAGATGCTATAGAAAACGAGGGGATCAAAGAGACCTTTTGGAAATTAAAAACACTACTGTTGAAACAATGTTCACTAGAGGGGTGAGTTAGAAGATAAAGTTGAGGAAATAGAGTAAAGCAAAGGGTGGAAGTGGGGAAGAGGGGAAAAAAGAAGACTAGGAAAAATCGGATGAAACCATCACTAATGAACATTTCACATAACTTCAGCACCAGAACCATGGGTGACTTCATGTTAGGGATATCATCCTGAGTTTTCAGAACACTTACAATCAAGAGAAGATCCTACCAGCTGCCAGAGAGGAAACACAAGGTACACATAACAGATTGGAAAACTGAATGATTTTGTGTTTCTTAATAACCATTATGAAATATATATAGTGACCAGTACTATGAAAATTGGAGGTGAGATTATTGATAGACCTTACTTTATTTTCAGTCAAGTATCAGACGAGAGCGTAGTATAAAAACATCTTCTGGGTCTCAAAATGTTTAATTTGTAGTACTCTTTTTTTTAATCTTCTAGGAAAATTAAACAAGAAAGAGGAAGATGTGATTTTTAGGAAAGAGGAGATCTAGAATGAAGGATGAAGATGAGAATGAGGCAACTGCGTATCAAGCACAAGGGCAGCCAGGTGAGAATGGAGCAGTCAGCGCGGCCAGCAGCAAGCACTTCAAGACAAAAACGCCAGAAAAGCTGATGCCTCTGAATGTCTTGATTTAGGGAACTGAACCTCTATGGGCAATTGTTGAGTGACTTGGTCGTGAGGTTGAGAAGGACTCAATGGTGAGTACATATCAAAGTAAGCATAAAGTCTTTGCCTACACCCATGGCTTCAAGAGTTCTGCCTATCTAATAGTAATATTTAGATCCCATTTTGATTTTAGTTTAGTGCATGGTGATAGACATGGGTCTAGTTTAAGTCTTTGGCCTGTGAATAGTTTTTCCGCACTACAGAGGCTGTCTTTCTTCCAGTGAACGTATTTGGTCCCTTTGTCAAAGATTAGGTGGCTGAACAGTGTATTTGGAGTTGTTTCTGCATCTTCTAATCCGCTTCACTGATCCCAGACCTGTCTTTTTGCTAGTACGATGCCTATTTTTGTTTGTTTGTTTGTTTTTTATCACAGTAGCTCTGTAGTATAATTTCAAGATATAGAATGCGATGCCCCTGCCTTGCCTTTGTTGCCCAGAATTGTTTTTGCTATTTTAGGTCTATTCAGTTCCAAATGAATTTTGCGAATGTTTTCTCTAGTTCTGTGAGGTATGATAATGATATTTTTATTGAGATTGCATTAAATCTGTATAGTAGTTTTGGAAGCATGGATATTTTCACTATGTTGGTTCTTCCTACCCAAGAGCAAGGAATATCTTTCCATTTTCTGATATCCTCCTTGATCTCTTTTTTTCAAAGAACTGCAGTTATCAATGTAGAGATCTTTTACTTCCTTTGTTATATTTGTTCCTAAGTATTGCATTTTTTTGATGCTATTGTGAAAGGTGTTGTTTCCCTAACTTCTCTCTGAGTGAGTTTGTCATTTATGTATAGGAATGCTGTTGATTTTTGAGTGTTGATTTTGTATTCAGCTACTGAATCTGGTTATTAAATCTAGAAGCCTTTTGATGGAGTTTTTGGGATGTTCTATGTAGAGTATCATGTCATGCAAATAAAGATAATTTGACTTCTTTCTTTCCTATCTTTATTACTTTTATTTCTTTCTCACATCTAATTGCTCTGGCTAATGTTTCCAGAAATATACTGAATAGGAATGGTCACTCTTGTCTTGTCCTGATTTTCTTTTTAGTCTTTTTGAGACAGGGTTTTACTATACTGTTCAGGCTGGCCTTGAACTCACTTTGTATCCCACACTGGCCTCAAACTGGTATCAATCCTCCTGCTTCAGCTTCTCATGTGCTGGGGTTATAGGCATGCGCCCCTATGCCCAGCAGATTTTAGTGAAAGTTTTCAGTTTTTGACCATTTGACGTGATGTTGGCTATGGATTGCTTTTATCAGATTGAGATAAAGACCATCTATTCCAATTTTCTTTAGTAATTTGTGTAGAATTTTGTCAAATGCTTTTTCTGCATCTATTGAGATGATCATGTGATTATTGTCCTTGGCTCTGTTGATATGGTGTATTGCATTTACTGATTCACATATGTTGAACCTTCCCTGCATACCTGGGATGAATCCCAGCTGGTCATGGTATATAATCTTCTTGATGATTTGCTGCTTTCTGTTTGCCAATATCTTATTGAGGACTTTTGCATCTATGTTCATTAGAGAGATTGCCTATAGTTCTCTTTTTTGGTTGGACCTTTCTCTGGTTTTGATATCAAGGCAATGCTTGCTTCCAGGAATGAATTTGGGGATACTCCTTTTCTTTCAATTTCATTAAATGATTTGAGAAGTAGTGACATTAGGTCTTCTTTAAATTTCTTGTAGATTTCAGCAGTGACTCCATCAGGGCCTGGGTTTTACTTTGTTGGTAGGTTTTTAATTACATCTTCACTTTCATTTACTGATATGGTTTATTTAGAAATTTTATATCTTCTTGTTTCAACTTTGGTAATTTATATGCATCTGTCCATTTCTCCTGCATTTTTCATCTCATTAGAATACAGTTTATCAAAATAATATTGATGATCTGGATTTCTGCAGGATCTGTTGTGATTTCATTCTTTTTATTCCTAATTTCATGAATTTGAGTCTTTTCCTTTTTTTGATAAGGGTTAATCAACGTTATTTAATGTTTCAAGCAACCAACTCTTTGCTTCATTAGTTCTTTGTGTCTGAGATGACTACACACTGCTTGGAAGAAGAAGTATAAACACCAAATAAATATAAGAAAAAATGTTCAACATCACTGGACATTCAAGAAATGCAAATTAAAACAACTCTGAGATTTTGTCTCACTCCAGAAACAGTGGCTATTATCAAAAAACAAACAAACAAAAACAACCAGTAACAAATGATGGAAGAGCAATGAGGGGAAAGAAATCCTTCTCCACTGTTGGTGAGAATGTAGGCTGGCACAACCACTATGGAAATCAGTGTGGAGATTCCTAAAAAAACTAGGACTAGAAGTCTCATTTGATCCAGTGATTCCCCTTCTTAGTATCTTCCTGAGAGACTTAAAAGCATCATACCACAGTGATATACGAGTACCCATATTTGTAACAGTTTGTAATAGCTAAATCTTGGAAACAACCCAAATGCCCATCAACCAATGAATGAATAAAAAAGATTTTTAAAAAATATAATGGAGTATCACTGAACCATAAATAAGGATAAAATTGAGACATTTATAGCAAATGGATGGGCCTTGAGACCAAAATTGTAAATGAAATAAATTGGACATACATGTACAAATATCACATTACTTCTCTGATGTGGGAAACTGAAAGTGTAAATAAGAACAGAAATGTGCCATAGACATTGTCAAATAAGAAGAAATTTTTTCAAAGGAAAGGGAAATTGGGGAGGGGAAGGGGTAAAGGAAGGAAGAGAAAAGAAAAAAATGAAAACAGAAGGATAAAATGGAAACAACTTTGTGAGTGGGGAAGGGAAAGAAGTTTGTGGGGAGGGGTTGGGAATGGGGAAAAAAAAGAAGAATCAAGATATGTCACATACAAACATCTTATAATGAATGTGGTCATTATGTATACCTAAGTTGTACCAATAAACTTGATTAAACAAAAAAGATAAAAAAGGGATGCTAATTGACAATATATAAATAAATTACTTAAAATGCCAAAAAAAGTAGGCAAATGAAGAAAATGGTTAACTCTAGGAAAAACAAAATTTGCATAAACTCATCAAAGAATATTATAGTATATAAGCATTGGTTATTGGTCTAACCAAAATCATACAACACACAAACACATGCAGATAGAGTGATCGATAATTATCCTGAGAGAAGATGCATGTGTGTGTGGATGGCAGTGAAAACGGAGCTAAATTTTCATTTCCCATAGTGGAAAGTCGAAGTGTGATGATTTCATTTAAGAACATGAAGAAACAATCTCAGTAATCTGATTTATTTTAAAAGCCAAAAGATATTTGGTAAAAAAAAAAAAAAATCTAAATGAGTTATGGAGGTAAATGCCAAGAGAATCAGTTGAAAAGATATGAAAGTAGTTGTCTCTGGCAGGGAGAAAATAAGAGGGCAGGGGAGGGTAGAGCTATTTTTCATAATAAACCTTATAAAACTATCTCATTCTCTAAATGTATGCATGAATAACATGGATGGAAATAAAATAAGATAAATCTGACTCATATCACCCACAGTTTTATCTTTGACATGTTAATCTACAGATTCTACAAATTTATATATTACAATAAGTAAAGCATGGATTCTTTTTCACAGCATATTTAAGTCTTATCTAACTGCCTTACCTTCATTCACAGCAGCTGCTTTTGGAAGTGTTGGAAATTGTGTTTCAGTCACTTCTCTGTTGACATTAGCAGATAGCTCATTTTCTCTTTGGTATTCCAGGAAATAGCTCATCTCTGGCCTGGCCTTAAAAGTTTTCATCAAGGTGCAGCTTCCATTTTTGAAGTTCTGAGGGTATGGAAGGCATTTTTTTTCTTTTTGTTTTGCTACTTAAATTTTTGTGTTATTCATTGGTGGTAAAAGTATTTCCAAATAAGTAGAATCAAAATATGAACCGAAAGACTGCCTAAAATTAATAGTATGTAGCATGTGTTTAACAAACAGGAGGTAAATTGTAGGAGGTTGTCCTAAGAATAATCAGAGACAAAGATTTTCATATGAATATGTTCTTCAAATCTTTATTTATGAGAGAAAAACGTGATACCTTTGATGCCTATCTGGGCCTGGGTGAGAATTACAATCCTTTCAAATAGCAGAACTGAGCCGAGTGTGGTAGCACAAGCCCATAATGCCAGTGAATTTGGAGGCTAAGGCAGGAGGGTCACAAGTTCAAACCCAGTTTTGGCAATTCAGTGACTTAGCAAGACACTGTCTCAAAATAAAAATAAAAACAACTGGAAACATAGCTCAGTAGTTCAGCACTTGCCTAGCATGTACAAGGCCCTGAGTTCAATCTTGGCCCCACTGGGAAAAGGCAGAATCGTATGTAACCATTAAGCAAAACATTAAGAATATGTATTAACATGGAAGATATTTATAATACGTTGTTAAATAAAATAGATCCATAAACCCAAAATTATATATATGTATAATTTATAAAGATATCATCTATATAAATGTTTTGTAAAAAGGACATACATTAAAATGTTTAAAGTGGCCATCACGCATGAGATCTTAAGTAACTTTAGTTTGTTGTGGTTTTGTTTCCCAAGTCTTTTCTGTGAAGCATAAATGCACTTCATAATTAGAAAAAAAGTGTTAGTTTAAAAACAAAAAACTACACTCTACTTTTCCTGCCACTAAGAAGCCTTGCTTTATTTGGAATTGAGATTATTGGAGGAAAGAGAGTAGAAATCTTTTTGATCGATGCTATCTGCCATAGTTCTGGGTTTGGAAGGTTTCACATATTTTGGACCAGTTGTGTTATTTGTTCTGGCTGTGTGAGTAGACTTGTTTCTTATCATCCCCTGGATTCTTCAGATTACTGCCATTTTAGAGTTTATAAAGTATGACTACTCAAACCATTCTAAGGTATCAGATTTAACAGATTTGCTATTTGACTTAAATCAAAGGCTTTCTAATTAGGGAATGAGGTAAACTGCCAGCTTCTAGGCAATTAGAAGATTAGACTCCCTATATGTTTTCCTCTACCTGCTTAAACAAGAGGCATTTTGTTACCATATAAATCTTTCATGCTACACTTGCAGCAGCAATGACAATACTGAAATTCAGTAAAATGCTCACACCAGGCCACAGAGGGGTGGGTGCAGCAATGGTCTCTGTGAGCACAGCTGGCAGAGTGCCAGCGAGCGATGGCTGGAGACGACAAGAAGCTACTTACAAGATGCCCCATGCCATGTGCTGGCTGGCCCACAGTCCATGGGACACGGAGGCAAGAAACTGTATTGTTTTCTCTGGTCTTTTATTTTAGACAGATGAATCTATGAGAGAGAGAATGATAGTTGGATTTTAGGGCTAAGTCATCTGAGTTCTTAAAAAAAGATTTTCTCTTGAAATGCAAACCATGCTTGTCCAAGCAGTGCCAAGATTCCACAGAGACATATGTGTAGCTGTTTCACATCAATCAAGAACAGACTTTACTGTGTGAAGCAGTGGTTTATCTAGAAGTTTAAAACAACTCCCAGAGTTAATTTTGCCCACAAAATCATTGAAAGGATTATGTTTGTGAGGCTCTGAGAGAGGAACTCAGCAACGATCAAACTCTCCAGAGCACAGAACTGAGAGACACCGCATAAAGGTTTTACCAGCAATTGAATCAACCAACCCACAGAGCACATACAAATAAGTGTCTACTTTGTGGGGCTACCATGAGGATAAGCGTTCTCAAAAGTTGGTGAATGAGGCAGAAATCTTAAGATTGGTGAACTACACATGGCATGATGAAAAGTGAATGCTAAGCTCTTGGGAAAATTTTAAAAATCTGTAAAGTTACGTTTTTGATTCTTTAGGCTCTTCAATGTCTCTTAAGCACTGCACTGACTCTTCCTTATTTATTTTGTATTAAATAGCTTTCTTGTTGCTGGGGCACAATACTTGATACCCATAATTTAAAGGAGGAGAGGCTTAATTAGGCCGCTAGTTTCAGGGGTTTCAGTCCATGGCCAGTTGGCTCTAAGGCAAAAATGTGGCAGATCAAGGATGTTTAGTTCATAGTGTCTGGGAAGCAGACCAGGGGGACAGTGCCAGTGAGGAAGGCACAAGAGACCAGATATAGACCCCAAGGTCACACCTCTGTGGCCTCCTAGACACACCATAGATGTGCTTTACTATTTCCTTGGGCAGATCCCCAAACCAGTTAAGTTTATAGCCCACTTTTGTCACATATTCATACTGTGTAAAACATGATCTGCATTTGCTAGGAATCTTTTCTTCCATATTATCCCCATCCCATCTTGTGTCTGAAGTCTATTGTGGATACTCAAAGGGGTCCTTGACTCAAAAAATGTTGAAGAACCATTGGTGTACATGGGTGTTACACCAAAAAAGGGAGGAATCACATCTTTAATTTGCTTTGTCTTAAGATTTAACATTCATTTTTTGGGAACTCACCAGACACCATGCTTGATGCTTTAGCATTTATTCTCTCATTCAATTCCTACCCAACCCAGAAAGAGGTCATTTACCCTGGAAGCATCATATACATAATGGTGAAGTGACTCGCCCAGAATCTCACCACAAGTAGGAGCCAGAGCTGTGCTTTATCCCGGATGCAAGGCCTAGACTTTCCCAGAATTTGGTGCAAATGGCCAACACAACACAGGTTGACCAGAATCATTGACTGGCAGACTGGTACGTGAAGACAGACACTGAATTTGGATGATGAAAATCTATTTTAAGAAATATTTAATTTCTGTAGGCTTTGTAAAACCTCAAATCCTAAAGGGTCCTATTCTCTCTTATATTTGAAGGATTCTCAATAGAACCACAATTAAAAGAGGCAGTTCATCCTATTATTCAGCCTTAAGGAAGCAGGTTTGACAAGTGCTACAATGCGGGTGAATATTTAAGAATTTGTGCTAGGTGAAATAAACCCTTTACCAAAAGGCATACTGCCTGGTTCCACTTACACAAGACATACAGTGCAGATGAGCTGGATTTACAGAGATAGACAGCGGAAGGGTAGTTGTCAGGAGCTGAAGAGAATAGGTAAGTGTAGTGATGCTTTATGGAAACAGTCTCAGTCTGGGAAGAAAGAGTTGTGGAGACTGGTTGCACAGCAATGTGTATGAATTGAATGCTATATAGCCACACATTGGAAAGTGGTTGAGTTTTGTTTTGTTTTGTTTTGTTTTGTTTTGTTTTGTTTTTTTTGAGACAGGGTCTCACTATGTAGTTCAGGTTGGACTTGAACTCACTACAGAGCACAGGCTGGCCTCAAACTTGCACCAATCCTTCTGCTTCAGCCTCCCAAGTGCTTGAGATTACAGGTATGTGCCACCATGCCTGGCTCAAAAGTGGTAGAGTTTTATGTTATAAGTATTTTACCACAAATAAAAAAAAAAAAAACTATTTTAATTGACAACTTGTGAGTCTACTTGCAGTAAGGTCCTGGAGATTCATGGCTCTGCTCCTGTGGCTCATGCGCTGTGCTTCGGGGGGAAGGCCTGCTGTCTGAGCAGGCTGCTGTGCTGGGGAGCCATGCCCAGGTGAACCTGGGCTCCCTGGTCTACATCTAGTGTCCAGAGGCCTGAGGCGCTGCCCCAGAGGTCAGCTCCAAGTTGTCCTTGTCTTCCAGTTGGTGGTTCATCTGGGCAGAATGAGAAACTGCTCACAATTAATTCCTCAATTAGATTCTATTATCCTCCCCCTTTTTTCTCATTAACAATTTACAAAGCAAAAACAATAGCTTTCCCCAGTCAAGGTGTATAACACAAGACTCCCAAGAGCCTCCACTAAGAAAGAGTCCTGCCAGACCTTTCCTTTCCAACACCAACAGCACTTGCATCTGGGATGTCTCCCCTGAAACATTCCTACCCCTGGCAGGCCAGCACCACTGGGAGCCTTCATCCAGACAGGAGCAAGGTCATCAAAATGAGCTGCTGATTCTCTGAATTTAAAGCCCGAGATTATAAGAGCCCCCCACGCGGGGCCACTCTGAATGAATCCGCAGCTGTGCGCTTGCCAGGCAGCCTGGGAGCTTGGACATATCACAGCAGTGACCTGGTGCTACTCCAACCCAAACAGATTTGTCACAGCAACACAGGCTTCCAGGATGGCCAGAGCAGCATTATGTGTGACAAACGAGGCCTCTGTCAGGACAAAAGGGGCTCTTAGTAGTCATTCTGCTTTGGCTGCTTTACACCCAGGAAAAGCCAGGGGACTTCTTTTGTCTGGCCCGGGAAAACAAAAGTGATTCATTTCACTGTGCACCAGCACCACATTCTTTGTGGTCGACCAATGCAGAGAGGCCAGGCAGCCAGCAGCCCTTACAGCTCCCTTTTACTGAGGGACAGGAACTGTTCTAGGTACTGGGCACACACTGCCTGATTTAATCCTCTCAACAAAGCTGTGATGTAGGGATTATTCCCACTGTAATCATGTGGAAACTGAGATGCACATAGGTGAATGTCAGTTGGCTAGTGAATGGTGGCAGCCAAGAATAAAGTGTTACCAAAGTTCAGCTCACTCTCAGCTGACTGCTATCCCCAACACATACTGCTACCAATGTCTGAAAGGCCAAAGCAGTCTGCTACTCTGACCCTGTCTTAGTTACTTTCTCATTGCTGAGACACAGGACCCACCACCTAAAGGAGGAAACAACCTAAAGGAGGAAAGGTTTACTTCAGCTCACAGTTTGTAGAGGTTTCAGTCCACAGTCATGTGGCTTCATGGCAGAGGAGAGGCTCAATGAGCTATTGCTTATGGCATGGCAGTGGGAAGCACAGAGAGGGAGAGAGAATGAGACAGAGAGACAGAGAGAGAGACAGAGACAGACAGAGACAGACAGAGACAGAGAGACAGACAGTGACAGAGAGAGAGAGAGAGAGAGACAGAGAGACAGAGACAGAGAGAGAGAGAGAGAGAGAGCGATCAAGGGAGGAAGATATTCCTTTGTAGGCCAAATACCCCTAGCAATTCACCTCCAATAAAGTTTCACCTCCCAACATCGCATTTAGCTATAAATTCATGGTGACTAATCCACTGATGAGCATTATGCCCCATGATCCAATCACCTCCCAAAAGTCCCATCTAAGAGAGCATGAGGGTTTTTTTTTTTTTTTTTTTTTTTTTTGTGGGGGGCATCCAGATAGGAACCGTAACAGACCCTCTATCTCCAGGCATGTTGATTGGGAAGGTCTAGAATGTTTCTAATGGGCAACAAATACACATACCAAATGGAACAAAAAAGATACAAAGAGATATAGATTTATAGAGATAGTCTTTTTAGAGCCATAGACAATGCCTCTGATTTAACTCTAGTGTATTTGTGTAAGTTTGTAAAAAAAAAATCAGGATAAAAAAATGAGGATCAAGGTTTCTATCAACAACTAAACCATTAATCTGCTTTCTCTGAAGTATTGAGTCTGTAGGGCCAGAAAGCTTCAGCCATTCACTAGCCAAGGACATTCACCTCTGTATGTCTCGGTTTCCGCATGATTACAGTGGGGATAATCCCTGCATCACAGCTTTGTTGAGAGGATTAAATCAGGCAGTGTGTGCCCAGTACCTAGAACAGTTCCTGTCCCCCAGCGAAAGGGAGACATAAGGGCTGCTGGCTGCCGGGCCTCCCTGCATTGGTCGACCACTAACCTACTGATTATTTCTAACCCCTGATAATAAACCTCCTATGTCCATGTGCCCCCCATTGGGCATTTGTGGCCTTATCTAGAGGACAGTTGACCTCTCTGTCATTTCACGTGACTGAATTTCATCACAGCAGGTGAGTGTGCCGAAGTGCTGTGTTAGTCAACTTCCTATTACGGTAACAAATGCCTGACATAATCAATTGAAGAGGAGAGTTTTGTTTGTTTTACGGTTTCAGAGGTTTCACTCTGTGATTCCTTGGCCCTGTTGCTTGGCATGGTGAAGGCACAATTCATCGTGGCAGCATAGGGTAGAGGAGACGTGTTCACCTCGTGGCAGCTGGGCAGAAGTTGGAAAGGAAGCAGCAGGAGTGTCAATGTCCCCCTCAAGGACATCCCCCCCGGGGTCAAACTTCCTTCCACCTGGCCCAACCTCTGAAACTTCCCATCATCTCCCAATAACACCACAGACTAATGATCAAACTTTTAGGACATGGGCCGTTTGGGAGACATTTAAGATCTAACCATAACCACAACACACGCTAAATGAGAAACTCTCTGGTACAGGGTGTATGCACCCAGAATTCCCCTTCAGAAGCTCTTCTGGACTTTGCTGTCACCCATGCATGCCACTGGGGTTTACCACTGATCTGTCGACCCTGACTTCTAGACACAGCCATCTCCCATCTCACCACCACTCAGATCACATTTTCCATTGACATTTCAGACAGAATCCAAACACTGGTTTAGAAAACCTAATTTTTTGAATGTCCCAAGTTTCAATTCTAGTTTTGTTTTCAGGCAATAGGTAGCTGTGGCTAAGCCATTGTCCCTTCAGTTCTCAGTTCCTGGGGACAATTTGAGAGCAAGATAATAAACTAAAAACTGAAGAGTGAAAACTTTAAGAAAGGAATGGAGAGAAAGAAGGAACTGAGAGAGAAGGGAGAGAAAAATTACCTCAGGTTGAAGCAAAATCTATTCCTCACCCTTTAATCCATTTGTTTCCAACAAGTAAGCATTGAGTACCTACTGTGTGCCAAAGCTCCATATACTAGCGATACTGTCATGTATCAGTCAAGCGCCCAGCAGAAACAGACAGTTGCTCCATAAAAGTCAACAAAGAGGCTATTTACAAAAGTGTAGGCAGAATTATAGTGGGCAACAGGAAAGACTCAAAAGATCACTAGCAGGAAACTATCACCATTGCCACGCCAGGAGCACAAGAGGAGACAACAGTTAAAGAAACCAGACAAAGAAGGCACCCAACAGAATGGGACTTCTAGACCGCAACTCTGGCCTTTGATAGAGGAGCACGGTTACTGCTAAATCTTGGCCCAGTATTGAGGTATCTAGGCTAGCAAATTCTCAGGATACTGATGGACCTAGATTAAAGCCAGAAGGTAAAGGAATTCAAAGATTCCCTTGGAGTTTTAAGAACTGGGGCATAAGATAAGGTAAAGAAGAGTGGACCTGGGGCTGTGGGCAAGCAGAGAACATGAAGCAGAAGCGACATGAGCAGTGTAAGAACCAGGGCCTAAGTCTATCAGCATAAGGTACCAGTGTGCAGCTCAAGGATGTGGTTGGGTCTTAAAAGAGCAAAGACTCTGGCACGTCAGGAATGAAGTTCTCAGTGAAGTAGGGGAGGCTCATGATTGAGCTTCAAGGAATCCAAAGTCACTCAGTTCCTCTCCAGGCAGTGGCACTCCTGGGGCCAGGCCTGCCTGACTGTGTCTGCCTTGCTCCTTTGCTCCTGGCTCTGGTTGGTGGGTCCCACATCAGTGGTTTCCCCGAACTGAAGTTCTCATTAACCACCCTCCCCCAACAGGGTAAGTGAGACAATAGAGGGAAATTCTTGCCATGAATAAAGAGCAGCTACTTTTAAGCCCACATGGGGATTGACTATAAACAATGAGAAGTTAACTTCCAAAACATACTTATTCATTAAAGCAGATCCTCCAAGGAGTCTTCCCCAAGCAGCACTTTGTTGGCCTATTTTATGTTTCATGTATATTGGAAAGCAACTTGGAAGATATTCTATAGTTTTTTTTTTTTTAACGATTTTTTCCCTGAAATTCTCTATAATCAGTCTGATCGGCTGAGATTTCCCTGAATATCTCTGCAAGACAGGGAAGCATGTCAGACTGGGCACCAGGGGGATAGGACTGAACTTTAATAAGAGAAGGTCCTGACTCAGTTTCTTTTTGAAGTCTTCTTTGGATGTGTAGAGAAGATAAAAAAGGCCAGAGGACAGGGATTTTGTTTTCATGATTTGTTTTTTGTTTTCGAGACAGGGTATTACTATGTAGTTCAGGCTGGCCTTGAACTCATGATGGTCCTCCTGCCTCAGTCTCCCAAGTGCTGGATTACGGGTGTGTGCCACCATACCTCGCTAGAACGGGGGTGTTGAAGAAGAGGTGAAAGGAAATAGTGGAAAGAGCATTCACGTTGGAGCTAGACATGGGTTTGAATACCACTTCCATCACTTCTTCTGGGCAGTTACTATTTAACATTCTCTTTGTCTCGCTGTGCCCATCTCTAATATGAGGATAGTGTTGGGAACTTCCTTGCGCTGTCTGCAGAATAAATGGAGTGAAGAATGCAAAGCAGCTGAAACAGTTTGGTGTCCTCAAGAAAACAGTCAGTTCTGTTTTCCTTCCCAAAGTCAGGGGCACAGGATCCTGGGAGAGCACTAGCAATATGGAGAGGCCCCTGGTTTGGGAAGACAGCTGCAAAGTTGTGTTTGATTCCTGGGAATTCTATGACAAAGTATCACAAACTGGGTGGCTTAGAAGCAGATGAGCATTGTCTCACCATTTTGGATGTTAGAAGTGTGGAATATGGTGTTGGTTGGGGGTTCCTTCTGAGCGCAGTGAGGGAGAATCTGTCCCAAGCCTCTTGCCTAGCTTCTGGTGGCCTTGGAAAATCCTTGGTTTATTGAGGGCATTCTCCTGTATCTGCACATCATCTTCCTTTCATGTATATCCACCCCTGTTGTCCAAATTTCATTTCTCATGAGAACACCAGTAATACTGAACTAGGGTCCACCCTAATGACCTCATCATAACTTGATCATCTGCAAAGACCCCATTTTTAAATAAGGTTATATTTGCAGGTACAGGGGGTGAGTGCCTCAGTGCTTTTTTGGGGAACCCATGTCAGCCTGTAACAGAAGCTAGCAGACTATCTACCATTTGAAATGGAAAAACCACGTATTTCTTCCCACACATTTGTGTGACTCATTTTAAACAACTTCGCTCCCTCTGTGTCCTCTTGGCCACACCTTGAATTGCATTCTGGTCAGCAGGATATAAGTATGAAGATAAGGGGTGGGACAGGGTCAAAGGTCATGTTAGGCAAACAGCATGTGTTTCCTAGCATGGGGGAAGGAGAAAAGCTATGGAATGCAAAGCAATAAAACAGGCTCAGTTCTTTTTTCTCCCCCAATGTCAAGGGGCACAGGAGCCTGGAAGAACACTAGGAATAGGGAAACCCCCCTAGTCTGGGAAGATGACTAGCAGGGATTATACGGTTTTCGTGGAGCTAGAAATGTGTTCATTTATAAATTAAACATTTAATAATACCCACATGATGGGATTGTTGGGAAAACCAAGTTAGGAAAATTAAAGTGCTTAGTCTAGTGCCTGATACCTGGTACATGTTTAGCAATGTTACATATTTATTTTTTGCAAATATTTTATTAGCTCTTACATTGGAATACTCAGTAAATATGTACAATAATAATAGTTACTACCAAAAACATTTAATAGCTGCATTGTGTGTAAGGCATTGTCCGTATTGCTCCATATTATCTAATTAAATCTCTACAACCACTCCAGTAAGGTAGACTTGATTATTTCTTTTTTATAACTGTAGAAACTGGGGCTTAGAAAGACTAAGCAATTTGCCTGCAGGTCTCTCCTCACACGTGATGTAAAAGAATCTGAAACTCATTTGCTACAAAGTCTACACTGGGTCATTGAGATAGGCTGCCTCCTTTTTTCGTATTGGGAATTGAACCCAGGGCCTTTGCACTGAACTATACATCCCCAGCCTTTTTAAAATTTTTATTTCAGGATAGGATCTCACTAACCTGCTAAGTTACCCAGGCTGGGCTCAGAACTGCAGTCCTCCCCTACAGCTTCCCAGAATGCTGGGATTACAAGCGTGTGATACCATCCTTGCTTAACGCTGCCTCTTTCAACTGCAAGATAATTTAAATTCCAACTTGATTTTACAACCAAGAGATCTACACCAGACTTTCCAACTGGATGCAAATAGATTAGAGGTGTTGAGATATTGATCCTTTTGATCCTTGGGGAGGACTTGGTAGTGTCAGGAGCAGTCAGAACCCTGGAGACATTTCTCATGTGTATCCCATAAGAAGAAGTGTGACACCCCATTTCAGTCACTCGGAGAAGGAAAGATGGTCAGGGGCTAAAGTAGTGGAGGTAAGCTGCAGGGAGGACTTGTTAGGCAGGTGGAATCTGAATGACCACAAGGGTGACTTCAGAAGACAATGCCCCAGCAGCAGTCCCCAGGACTAGCTCACACAGCACACCTGTGGTAATTGATTGGCTAAACTGTTTGGGGTGCCAGACAGACGTCTGAGGAGGTGAAGTAGATTACTAAACTGCTCAGCTACACTTGAACTTGCCATTCTCCTGTCTCAGCCTCCTAGAGTGCTAGGATTTCATGGATGTACCATGTCAGAATGAGACAGGGCAAAATAAAATCTATCAGAGACCATTGATTTGACTGAGCTCCTTGCACTACGCCCCAACAGACCAAAACAAAATAAGTCATTCATGCTAAAGCTCCACGTGACCAAACCAAAATTAAGTTATCTGATCTGAAAAATCAGAAAAGCGATAATAACCAAAGCCCCAAACAGACCCATTTTATTTAACATGATGAGGAAATTCTCTCTGCTTTAAGGCTTCCAGGGAAAGTAATGGAAGTCACCTGATGTTAACCAATCCACATTTTTTTTTTAAATGCTGGGGATTTAACCCAGAGCCTGTGCACTAAATTATATCCCCAGCCACCCTGCTCCCTCCACTTTTTTGAGACAGGGTCTGTCTCAGTCACTAAGTTGCCCAAGTTAAACTCAAATTTGCAGTCCTCCTGCCTCAGCCTTCCATTAATACTATTGTGTTAGTGCTTTTTCCTTGTTCTCAGGCTGCCTTAAAAAACTGATTATTCTGTCATGCATGGCATAGCACCTTGCTATTTTTAGAGGAGATGCTGCCTGATTCATGAACCACAAGTAAAAATCAATTAGGTCATTAACTAAATTTGTTTAAATTTATTTATTTTTATTTTTTTGTGGTATGGGGGATCAGACTCACAACCTTGTGCCTGCCAGGCAAGTACTTAAGCCACTGAGCCAAACTCCTGACCCTAATTTGTTGAAATTTTATCTTTGACAGAAGACATAAAATTTTTGGGAGAAGAGACTACAATTTTCATTAGTTTTCAAAGGGATTTGGTTTCTACAAAGGTGAGGAGTCTTTCCCTTAAAGGAACAATATTGAGAGGATCCTGCTTTAATCCATACTCAGTTTCAATCTCTATCCAAATTTTGTTTCGAGGCCTGGGATCAGAGACACAGGGAGAGAGCAAGCCCAGAGTCTAGGAAGTAGTGGAAAACGAATTCTAGGCAGAGCAAGGGGCCAACTTCCGAGAGTTTCCTCTTTTTTTTCACTCCTACTAAGTGAAAATAGTATACAAGCAGAAAGGATAGAGGCTGACCCCGGCTAGTCTGCTGCAAGAGTTATTTGTTTGTACCACACTAGGTGCATAACCAATGGATGCTAAGTACTTTATGGAGACTAAATGATTAAGGAATTCTTTCCAAAATGTTTTATTAGGATTTAAAAACTAAGGCCATCTAAAAACAAGCAAACTAACTTTCTCAGATATTGCTTCCTACTTCTGAGTATAATTTCCTGTATCAAGCTTGCTGATGGGATTGTTTGCCAGAAGTCCACTTTACCCTAAGCATTGACCAGTCACATGAATAGGAGTTTCGTTCTAACAGGCTGCTTTTTGGCTTCCTATCATGGAAATCCATTTCTTAGTTGTGCATTGCTCCCCCCGCTCCATTGTTGTAGTCAGGGCCCTGCCTCCCACTAAAGAATCTAGAATGGAAAGATGTTTCCTCTCCCATTCTTCTGGCATCAGGATGAAGTCACATGACCTACTTGGCCAATCAGACACTCTTTTTTTTTTTTTTCAGTTTGAAGAGAATAAAACCAAATGAAATAAAACAGAATAGAGTCAATCAAAACAAAACAATGAACATGGTACATGACTTCAAAAAAGATTAAAGAAAATCAATAATGGCTACCATAATGCCTCTTGTTATCTTCAAAATAACTGCCCATACCATCAGGCATAAAAAAATTAAACAAAATAGTACAGAATAAACCCAATAAAAACAAAACAATGGAAGCAGTACAGGACTTCACAACAATAGTAAAACTATAGTGGTTACCATAATGTCTCTTGTTATCTTCTAAGTAGTTGCCTATATTATCAAACATAATACAATCAAACAAATCAAAATAGAATAAAACCACTCAAAACAAAACACTGAAAGCAATACAGGGCTTCAAAACAAGGTAATAGGAAATCAATAATGGCTACCATAATATATTTTGTTATCTTTGAAATAGCTGTCCATGCCATCAAATATAATAAAATTAGACAAACTGAAACAGAATAGAACCAAACTAAATAGAACAATGAAAACAATATGGGATTCAAATCATGATAATAGCTTCACAATGGCCACTGCCTTCCCTTTTTAGACACTTCCTGCCCTTTCCCTTTCACAAAATATATTGTGCATTTTGGATCCTACTAACTCCTTTAGTTTTTTATACTAGGGAGACACCATGATATTCATCCATGTGACTCTGAACCTTTTCATCCATGAGCATGATCTCAAATTGTATCCATTTACATATAAGAACCTTGAGGTTATCTTTTTTTAGAGCTGAGTAGCTTTCCATTGGATAAAAATGCCGTGTCTTTATTGTCCTTTCTGCAGCTGATGGGCAAGCTATCCCCACTACTTTCTGGTTCCCTGTCACTCACATAGAACATTGTTCTCTCTCCTTTGACTTTCAGTGTATGAACGCTTTTTCAAGTTAAATGTGTTTCATGTATAGAGCATATTGATGGAACCTGTGCCCTAATCTACTCTGCCTGTGTTTCTTTTTATTGGTGAATTGAGATCATCTACATTAATGGTTATGGCCAACATGCACTGCCTCGTCTCTGCCATGCTATTTTCCTGCCATTGGCTGCCTACTTTTCCTCTCCATTCAATTGTCTGCCATGCTCAGTGAACCCCCTCGGCCACTGTTCCTAGAACCATGTTCTTTTTAATCTCTCTCTAGAATGTCCTTCAGTATTCTTTGTAGGATTTGTTTGGTGGTCATGAATTCCTTCAGTTGTTCTTTGTCATGGAAGTATCTTGTTTCTCCGTTAATTTTGAAAGATAGTTTTGCAGGGTACATCAATCTGGGTTGGAAATTGTTTTCTTTCAGGACTTGAAATACTTGACTACAAGCTCTTCTTGACTTGATGGTTTGTGTTGAGAAGTCTGTCATGATTCTGGTGGGTTTTCATTTATAGGTGATCTGTTTCTTTTCTCTAACAGTTTTTAATATTCTGTTCTTGTGCTGAATTTCTGGGATCCTGATTACTCTATGTCTGGGTATAGATTTATTTTGGTTATGGCTAGCTGGAGTTCTATATGTTTCAGTTATCTGAATGTCTCTTCCTTTTGCCATGCTTGGGAAGTTTTTTGGTATTATTTCTGTAAAAGGACTTTTAATGTTATTTGTGTTGACACTTGCTTTTTCACTCACACCTATTATTCTTAAGTTATGTTTCTTTGGATTGTCTTCCAGCAGTTGAGTTGTTATTTTCAGGTTCCTTGTTATTTTTTAGAGATTTTTCCTCTCACTATCACAAGCTGCGAACCTGTCTTCAAGGTTTGATAGTCTATCTTCAGTTTCTTTCAAGTGGTATTGCCAGCTTTCAATGGAGTTTTTAATTTCCTGGATATCTCTTTGACTCTGTTTCAGCTATTGTAGTCTTTTTTTGTATTGTTCATTCAAGGTTTCCCTCATTTTCCTATGCTCTCCATTTTTTTAATCTTTTGTCTTCTTTATAGATGCCTAGAAATTCTTTTATTATATTTTTCATTTCCTCTTTTACCTGAGTTAGTATTTCTGTTCTAATTTCTTTTGTAGCCTTATGAAGTGGTTTCTTTACTTCAGTTGCCATCACTTTAGAAATTTCAGGAGAGCAACTCCCGATCTCTTCCGTGTTTGCATCTCATGGACTTTCTCTGCTTGGATTGGAGGCCAGAGACTGCCTCTTGCTTCTTTGTCTTGACATATTCCTGGGTTCTTCTGGACAAGTAGGTACTGGGGTCCTAGGCTCTTCCTGCATTGGCTATAATTTCTCTGAAGTGAGACTGGTTCTTCTAGCCAGTGTTGGCTCTGGGTTTCTGATGGTGGCCATTGGGTGTGCTGGTATAGGGCTGTTTGCTACTTTTGCCAGCCTATGTTGACTCTCCTATGACTGGTGGAGTGCACATGGGAGCAGAGCTGGCTGCCTCCTGCAGACCTGGATTGTTCACCAGTAGGGATCCTCCACTATTGCCTCTGGAGTGTGCGTGGAAATGAGGCTCAGTCTGAGCAATTTCCAAGGGTCTGTTCCCATCTGGGAGCTGCTGGAGGAAGCTGGGAGCAGTTCTGGTCCCGGGTTTATCTGGCCCGACTCCAAAATGGTTCCCGGTCAATTGCTCTCTCCCACAGGAGAACTGAGTCCTCTACACTCACCAGCCAGTTCAGTCTTCCAGGTCTGCTGTTCTCATCCACTGCTGCTCCCCTCCAATGCTGCCTCTCTCTACAGCGGCCTCCATGGTAGCCAGCAGCCACATCACCTTGATCGTGTGTCCCCAGATTCCAACAGCTCCTCTCACATAGTGGGTCCGGCTCTGGGCAAAGGTGCCACCAGGTACTGCCTTCTTCTTCATTTAAATATATCTTTTTACTCTTTCTGTAGCCTTCAGTTCTCACTTTAGATTCCTCCTGGGTCCAGGGTACCCACTTCCTTCCTTCTTGTCTTCCTCATGATGCTATATTCCAGCATCTGGACTGTATCTCTCAGAGAGGCTGTTTACTGTGCTGCTTACTGTTCCACCATCTTCCCAGACCATCCAATCAGATACTCTTATCAGGAATTTTGACCCTTGCATGAATGACACAGAAAGATAAATGATCAGATTTGATTCATGATTGTGGCAGTGGCTTAACAATGACAGTGGCATGGGTTCAGTGTCCAAAGTAGAGGTTGTATGTAAGTTGTCATTGGTGGAGACTGGCAACTAGTTTCTATTGCCCCACCTCCCTCTGTTTTTAAGTCATGCTTTGCTAGCCCTCCTATTCATGTGGTCAGTGACCTGATTTTCTTCCAACAGATGCATTTTGCATTAATTTACCAGATTTGGTCTCTACTGTTTGCAGTTGAAATTCTGAGCAATATAGAAAGTGTCTGGTGTCTTTTGAATTGTGTTTTTCATATAGCATGGGTGAAAATGAAATCCCCAATCCTTGAAATGTCTCCTGTAGTGGTTAATTTTGTTTGTTCACTTGCCTGGGCCACAGAATGCCCAGATATTTGATCAGATACTCATCTAAGTGTTTTGACAAGGGTTTTTTTTTATTTTAAAGAGAAAAAAGAAAAAATGGAAAAATCAAGAAATCAAGAAGCAAAACAAACATAAAAAGCAACAACAACAGAAGCAAAATGACAACAACAAATGATAGCTATATAGGTTTTCAAAACGAGATGATAGGAATTTAACAATGGTTGTCATACTGCATATTGTTATCTTCAGAACAGTTGCTCAGGTTACCAGATACAGGAATAAAACAAAACAGTAAAATGGAATAAAATATTGGATTTCAAAAATAAGGCAGAATGAAATCCCCCACAATTGCCACAGTGCACACTGCCATCCTCCAAATAGATGCCCAGACCACCAGCCCCAGGTCTGCAAAGTCAATCAAACAGTACAAGCAACAAGCTATTCCCTTTACCTCAGTTGCTACCATTTCACCCTGAGTCCTCTGAATCAGCCAGTTGCTTATCAGGGGATTGAAAGGATGCTCTTCTGGTTTCCCAGCCTGCACACTGGCTGGCTCATGGGAAGGAATGATTTGTCTTCTTGCTGAGTCTCTTCCTGATCCCCATGGCAGAGCCTGGCTCATGAGAAGGCCGATACAGGTGTTTTTTGATGAGAGTAGCATTTAAATCTGCAGACTGAGTAAAGTAGATTGTCTTCTGGTTTTGTCAGTTCCAGCTGGTATAACAAAGCACCATAGAGGGTATAGTTTATAACAGTAGAAATGTTTTTCTTGGTTCTGGAGGCTAAAAGCCCAAGAACAGTGCGCCAGCAGGGTGAGGTCCTGGTGAGGGTCCTCTTCCAGACCGAATGTTGCCACTGCCTTATGTCCTCATGTGGTGGAAAGAGGAACCAGAGGGTTCTCTGAGATGTCTTTTATCAGGGCATGAATATCATGTATGAAGAATCTACCTTCATGACCTGAACGCCTTCCAAAGGCCCCACCTTGTAATACCATTACCCTGGGGGTAGGATTTCAACATATAAATTTTGAGAGAATGTAAAAATTTACTCAGTCCATAACCTCTTCCCTCGGTAGGTGGGTTACATCCAATAAGTTGAAGCCCTAAACTGAACTGAAAAAGATGGCCCTCTCACAAGTAAGAGAGAATTCTTCCTGTCAGCTTTCAGACTGGGACAGTGTTTTGTTTTGTTTTGTTTTGTTTTTTTCTAACCTGTCTTTGGACTGTAACTACATCCTGGGCTTTTCTGGGTCTCAGGCTACCAGACTTGGATTGTAACTAAGCCGTTGGCTTTCCTGGGTCTCCAGCCTGCTGAATCACCATACAGATTTTGGGACTTGCCAGCCTCCGTAATCATGTGGGCCAATTCCTTATAACAAATCTCTGCATATCTCTATCTCTCCTGATACACTGTCTTATTGGTCTTGTTCCTCCAGAATACCCTGATACAACTCTCCATTGGACAGTCTTATTAAGCTTGTCTACCAGGCTGGTGTGAAGCCCTCACAGTCTAATCTAGCAGGATTTCCTAATGGCTAATGTATGGAATTCCAGACTGGGGTCATTGTACAATAAGGAATGAGACACTTAGGGAAAAGGTGACCTTTGGCCACGTTTAGCTTCTCTCTCTTTCAGAGATAATATTAGCAGAAGATCTCTGTGTAGGCAATTTCCTTTTTTAGTTTAATAAAAAGTGTTTTCTCCTTTAGGCCTAAAGAATCACATAGATTCATATTTCCTCTTTTTGAAATGAATGTTTTAATGTAGATGACAAATATTGTAGAAAAAATTCAGAGATTGCAATAAGAAAATAAAAATTTCATGAGTATGTTGATTGTATGTATCTTTCTAGACACATTAGCATTTAATTCATTCATTCAACAGTGATGCCTTACTATGACCCAAAGGACTGGTGCAACAAAACATACATGGTCTCTGATCTCACCCCATGGGCTTACAGTCTACAGGAGAAGACTGACCTTCAACAAGAAGTGGTCTATGTCTCCCACACAGGTTGACAGGCACATAGGGCTAATTTCTGAGCAGCTGCTAAGATGAAATTTCTCTTTCTAGTACTTTTCCTTCTCAAATATTTGTGAAGTCTCACTTCACTGGGCAGCAGACCAGTATTACTTTTTTTTATCTCCTAGACTTCTAAAAAGTTGAAGATCTGTGCAAGATGGTGAGAAAAATAATACAAAGTATCCAAACCAGCTTTATTTTCTTTACCACTTGAATTATCAGACTCTGGGTAGTGTAAATCTCCCCACCTATATTCTGAATTACCCTTGTTTTCTCTGTAAGTTCTACACTTGTGTTAGTTTTGCTTCCCCTTCTTTGTTTGAAGCAATCTATCCATTTCAATACTGAATAGTAACCTGGGCCCTGGTGCCAGAACCTGATGCTGGAGTGTAAATTGTCTGTGTAGGTCCTCTGGGCATGTTCTGATCTTCTTTACCATCAGCAAATGCCCACCAACCACCACTGAATACAAGTGTCATGTCTCAACCTACCACCCCATAGCTAGAAGCCTGTATTATAAATAGGACCATAAAAGTTAGGAGGGAAATTATTGGAGCAAATAAAAATATATTAAGTATATTTAAACGGAAGTGTCCCCAAATGGATATAATCATAATTCTAAAATGTTAACAATATCATTTATTCTAAAAGTAAGATAATAAATCATTATTTTTTGTTCAAATGATTAAGCTTTATGGCAAGTTACATCATCAAACCAAGAAGTCCCTCTACTAGAATATGTGGTCATAATATTATCTAAAAAGAAAGTGTACTATCAAAAAAAAGTTTTGAGGACCAGCAACTGGGAAATTTGGATTCTATTCAGTCTACTTTTCATTAATTTATTTTGTGCATACTTGATAACTCATTGTCTTGTTTTCATTTCCGGAATGGGAGAAGTAACACTATACTACCTTGATCAGACGTGAGGATAGCACACAGAATTGTGGCTCAGCTCACAAGCACTAGTTTAGCAGGAGAGGCTGTGGGACTCTGCCAGCACTGGGTCTCACCATGCCAGATATGGCATTGGGTTTCAAGGCCAAGGTTTGGACTGGTTCCCTTTCTGTCACCCATGTGGGAGGCATATTGCCTCATTTAGAGTTGAAGGAGGGAGGATGCCAGCCATTTTTTCCTTCCTGCATTTGTCAACTCTACTTTTCTTACTATTATACTAAAATCAGGAGCTATGGTCTCATGCCTGACTTCCTTAGTGAAAGCAAATTGGTGCGTGAATAGTTGTTCCATTTGGTGTATCAGTGGGCACATGACAGCTGGAGGATACTGACTGCCATCTTGGCCTGTCTTTGTGTTTTCACCATAAAGAGATGGTAAATATCTGAGGAGACAGACATATTTACCCTGATTAGATCATTACACAATGTATAAATGTATTGAAGCATCACATGGTACCCCATAAATGGGTACTATTTTTGTGTCCTTATATATCAGCTAGAAAATAAATTTGGAAATAGTATCATTTATGATACTATTTAAGAAAGAAGATTCCTAAACCCAAAACTATTTTATCAATATTGCTGAACAGTTAAAACCTAGCCTCTATCTACCATGTGACAGAGACTTCAAAATTATTTTTTTGCAAGGGTTTGAACTTGTTTTTTGATTCTCCATGGAAAAGGTCAAGTCCTCAGGGGGCCAAATATTTACTTGAACTTCAGATAGAAGAGGTTCATTGTGTCTAAGTGTTCACTTTTCTGGGAAAATATAAAAATAAGGAATGTGAATGCCAGCACAATTTTTTAAAAACTTTGGAATCAGAGTATTCTTAGGTCAAAATCCAATTCTTACCATTGTACTTGTTGTATTATCTTGGGCAAATTATTTATTTATTTTTCTGAGCCACATCTCTTAGTAAAAATAAAAATGCCTTCCTTCTAGATAGTAGGGAGGATTTATCTAAGTCATGTTTTTAAATGCTTGGCGAACTACCTGGCAATACTAGTACAGAGTATCTATTGGTTGCCTGATTATTTCCCATAAGAGGAGTTTTTAATAACACTGAGGATTAACCAAGCATAACAGGAGAACTATTATTGTATGAGTAGAATTAAGTGTTGTTTTACTCTGCTTTTGGTTCTGTAACAGAATGTCTGAGACTGGGTAATTTATCAAAAGTAGAAAAGTATTTCTCTCAGTTCTGGAGTCTGAGAAGTCTATAATTAAGGTACTGGCAGGTTCATTGTCTGGTGAGGGTCTGGTCTCTACTTCCAAGATGGTGCCTTGATTGTATCAGCCTAGTGGGGCGCTATGTCTGTGGAAAGTGGAGGTAAAATGGGGTGAACTCCTTCTGTCAAGCCCTTTTATGAGGACACCTAATCCCATTCATAACTTCTCAAAGACCACAGTTCCCAGCGCTGTTGCAACAGAGAAAAAGTTTCAACATGAATTTTGGAGGGGACAAAAAACCATAACAGGTGTGATACATAAATCTGTACGTTGAAAAGTATGATTTCAATTGAAGAACTAATCATAGGAACATTAGCTAATATTATCTAAAAAGAGTAAAATATGGTTCACAATCTGTATTTCCAGAAATTTTACAGGTTTATTAAAAGCAATAAACTTAACTTTTCATATTGATGGCTAGCAGTTGGAAGTTACATAGTTTTAAAATTTCTTCACTCTCGGTCACTGAATTGACTGAGTTACCAGACACAGACAAATTTCTTCACTTTACCAGACAAATTTCTTCACTTTTTAAAACTCAGATCCCAAATGAGTTGGCGAGGGGAGTGATGAGGAATTTATTTTATTTTTCTGGGAAGTCAATGCCTTATACTTGGAGATTCTTGGACAGAAAAATGGTATACTTGAAATACTGCTGTTGACAGATGTAAATCAAGTGTCAAAACCTCCAATACTCTGTTCATCACTTCATTAAAAACAGCTATTTCTGGTGAAACATAACATAACCTAATGTGACTTTCTTGTGAATTGTCATGGGATAAAATATTTCATTGTGATTATCACTCTTTTGTTAACATTTTACTTGGAAGACAACCTTCAGACCTACCAGTGTAAATATAAATGAGTCACATTCTGCGTAGATAAAAAAGAAGAAATAAAGGAGGGAAAATTACCATTTAATAAAGGGTGGAAGAAAACTAGCTACTGTCCTCTTAAATCTTACTTGAATTCCTCAACTTCTGAAGAGCAAGTATTAGCAGGAATGCTTGGATTTGATAGGATTCAAGGAGCCTGAGATAAAACAACATAGTTCTCTTCTCTGGAAATGATTATTTCAATCATATACTTTTAGACTCTTAACAAAAAGCAGAGAAAATAAAAAAGGAAGCTGCAATTCTCTTTGCACTGGTCTCTACCTCCCACCCCACTCCAGTAGAGCGAGGGCCTTGAAAACTCAGAAGGTCACATCAAAAGTGTGTGCACCCACAGGAAGACCCCAGTGCTCTCGGGCCAAGGTGCACTTGGCAGAGCATTCTCTGATAAGCAGGCTTGGTCTTCAGAGTAGCACCCTGGGTCCTTCCCTAATCGAGGAGACCACCGTGAAGAAGGTAGAAGAAAAAACTATGCTGATATTGATCAAACACAAGTTTACCAAGAAGCAGGAGAGCAAATCATGTAGGAAGAAGCTGATGGCAATAATATGATCTGGGAATAGTAACAGAGAGAAGGTGCTAGGCTAGTGCATCACACTGAATGCCATCAATGAAATTCATATCAACACAGCTGGCTTGTCCCAAATACAATCCATTTTTTCCCAGTATGGAACTGGAGGACATAACCGCAACATGGACTGACTTAATAAGATAAAATTGAACATACTTACCAGAGCTGAAATTTTCCATTGCTGGTCAAACCTAGGGGCCAGAAGTTTCAGGAGAAAATTGAAAGAATCTTGCTCTAGGCTCTGTTTCATACATCTGCTGGCATTTAGTTAACTGCATCCACGTTGCAACTTCCGAAGTCAATGTCATTTGTCCAGAGCCGATTGAGTAATAAGATAGCTAAAAAGTCATGGAAAGAGTCAGTAAAGTTTATCTGGGGCTAATGTAGGGAAGACATGAGTTCCTGGAACTTTTTGGTCACATACTGGGAGTGACAAAGTCTCCTGGAGTCTTTTAACCTGCTTTACTGATGGGTTGTGTCCCCTACACAGACAGTGAATTCTGGGGTGTACTGCCATTCTTCTTTTCTCTCCACCACCCTTTTTTCTTTTTTCAGGACTAATGTTTCATTATTAGACTCCAGGCCCAGTGAGGTGTGTTTTATATGCATTACTTCATTTAGTCAGCATAGCCACCCTGTGATGCAGGTACTATAATTAACTCTATTGTAAAGCTGAGGAAACCAAAGCCTAGAGGAAATAAGGTCCTCATCCAAAGTTCTCAATGGCAAGAACAAAACAGAGCCTCTAATACAGGCAGACCAGTTTTATTCCAGTGCCTGCACTTTTAACCTCAACCCTGTACTCTCATTCACTGCTTCTTAATTCTGGATTAGAAAAGAAATATGATCCAAAGTAAATGGAAATAGAAGGAAACAGCTGTGAATGTGAAATAGAGTGTAGGGTTATTAGTGGATGTAGGGGAAGGAGGAATTATGCAGGAGGCCAGTGAAAGGTAATGTCATGGAGATTTCCCTGCTGACTGGAGAGGAACTCTGCCCTGGTCATTTTAACAGTCACCACTAAAACAACTGTTAGCAACTGCAAAGTGAACTCATGAGAAATTGAGCTGGGATCTCAGAGGCATAGTACCCAGAGAAATGTTACTGATTTCCTCACTGAAAGAACTTTCTTTTATTTAATTTCTTCTTCAAATTGGCCTGGTAATTTGGGCTGGTTGCCAAAGTCTCTATGATTATTATATGCATGGTACACAGTGGCCCAGGCTTGCAGGCTGTTAGTCCGAGTTAAATGTGTGTGTGTGTGTGTGTGTGTGTGTGTGTGTGTGAGTGTGTGTGTGTGTGTGTGTGTGTGTGTGTGCATGTGTATTTTGGTTTGGAGTTTTATCCCAGAGCTTTCACAGCAAGCTACATCTCAACCCCCCATTCCTTTTAAAATTTATGATAGGGTCTTGCTAAATTGCCATGTTGTCCAGAGTGGCTCTAAATTGTGACCCTCCTGCCTCAACCTCCCAGAGTACTGGGATTGCAGATGTGTAATCCTTTGCTATCTTCCTTTGTGTCCCAACTGTGCTCCTCAGTAGGCGTGGGTCCTGGAGTTGGGGTCTAAATCTCTCAGATTAGTCTCAGTATTTATAGATGGTAACAACAATACCCACTTTGCAGGGCTAGTGTAAAGACGAAGCAATATAATGAATATAATGTGTTTAAAATGGTGCTGGTACATGATGTGGTTTCAAATAGCAGACACTAATATTACATAGATTTTTTTTTAAAGTTGTTGTTTGTTTTTTTTAGGTGCCAGGAATCAAACTCACATCTTCATGCTTCCCAGGCAGGTGCTTGTGCCTCTGAGCTAAATCCCTGGCCCATGAAATTTGCTGTTTCTAATGTCTTTTTTCCTCATTGAAGAATTCCGTACTTGATAACAGAGTATGTGCCTCCTAATGAGAGTATAATACAATTTATGTACTAATTAGCTAGTGCTACCATAATAAAGTACCACAAACTGGGGATGGCTCAATCAACAAAAATTTACTTTCTCTCAATTTGGAGGACAGAAGTCCAAGAGCAAAGTGTTGGCAGAGTTGGTTTCTTCTGAGGCTTCTTCTCTTGGTTTGCAGATGGCCATTCTTCCTTGTCGCTTCTCATGGTCTCCCTCTGGATCTGTTTGTGTCTTAATCTCCTTTTCTTCATGTTGGATTAGGGCCCACTCTAATGACCCATTTTCATTGAATGACCTCTTTAAAAGCCCTGTCTCTAAATACAATGACATTCTGAGATTCTGAGGAATAGGACTTCAACATACGGGTTACCAGGGGACAAAACTGAGTCCATAAAAGCTTATAAATTTTTTTTTCCAGAAGTAAGCACCAAGACAGGAAATAGAGGAACTTGTTTAAAGTATTATGGGGAAAGTTATTAGCAAAATATAGGAAGTAGAAAAGTCTGAAGGACAAATAACCTGGTCTCTTCAACAAACTGCAATAGTAAGGAAAAAGTGGGAGGTGGAATCTAAAGACTGAAGAAACTTAAGATTTGGTGGCAAAATGTAAATCATAGGCTGCATTTGGACCTTGCTATGGCTTGAATGCATCCTCCAAATTCATGTGGTGGAAACATAGTCTCAAAGTTTTATCTTACTAGTATTTGAGATGGGAGAACTTTGGGAAGTAATTGGGTTCATGAATGGATTCTTGAATAGACTGGTGGAGTAATATATTATTGTGGGAGTAGCTTTGTTATAAAAGTGAACTTTCTTTGGCTTCCATGCTGTCTTGCCACGTGATGCCCCCTTCCACACTGTGGTGTAGGAAGAAGGCCTTCACAAATGCCAGCATCATGTTCTTACACTTCCTGGACCCAGAGACATGAGTAAATAAACCTCAGTTCTTTATAAATTACTCAGTCTGTGACAGTCAGTTATAGCACCAGGAAATGGGCTAAGACAGATCTTAAGTGGAACAAATCAACTAGAAAAAAAAAAAAAGAAGAAGAAAGAGAAATTACAAGACAATAAAAATAAACTTAAATGTTGCCTAAATAGTGATCTTGAAACATTACTGCCAGTTTTTTTAGATGTCTTAATGGTGTTGTGGCTTTGTGTTTTAAAAGACCCTTATTATTTGGAGATTCAGGCTGAAATATTCATGAATGTAGTGATAAGAGGACTGGGATTTGCTTTATTGAGAGTGTGGCGAGGAGTAGGGAAGTAGATTGATCATAGATGCAATAGGTTGGCCATGAGTAAATAACTGTTGAAGCCAGAAGATGCACTTCTTACAATAATCTCACTACTTTATATATGCTTGAAACATTCTGTCATAAAAAGAATAAAGGAAATGGAGAACATTTTTTCATGTCATTAAATATTTTTCTACATAAAGTTTTAAATGTAGCATTCCATTGTATAAATGTATCAATTTTTGATAATATTTTCCATTGTATAACTTTTCATTGGTTTGCTTTTTTTTTTTACTATTGAAGATATACATGTATCTATACATAACTTTAATAATTTCTTTAAAATATATTTTGGAAGTGAAACTGTTGAGCTCAAAGGCAAGTTTCTATTTAAGACTTTGGTTCCAACTTGTCAAAATGTCCTCCATCAGCAATAGCCCTTTTCCTCTTTGATGAACAGTGTGCTCTGTCCTGTATTTGTCCAGTTAGTTATGGAGGACATATGCCATACTCTAGAGTTTACTCCCGGAGGGAAATCCCAAAGCACTGCCTGGAAAGAGTCCACTGAAAATATTCCACATCTTCTTAATTTGTTTCTCTTCCTAGAATATGCTGTAAATATGATTGATCATGGCTTGACTTTTAAATAGAACCTCCATCATTGAAATGACAAATTACACAATTAACTAACAGAGAAGAAGACTGTCTTATTTGATTCTATAAGAGATGGACTCCTCCCCCGCACACACACATAGCCTCTCTCGTTATTGACATCTCACACCAGAGTAGTACATTTTTCACATCAGATGAACCTACAGTGATAAGTAGCATTATTACTGAAATGTTACTATGGAAAGTATATAAAATAGTTGTTCCACAATTTAAAAAAAATATATAGCATGATTTCTGTCCTCAAGAAGATTGCAGTTTTCTTAGGAAGATAAAATAAGTAAACATGAGTAAATAGACAATAATATGAGTCAGTTTGCGGTAAATGCCTAAGGAGTAGAACAGACAGAAATTCCCAAGTGTTAGACACAGCTCAGTGAAGCAGATCTTTCTCCCTCCTTCTCGCCTCTCTCTCTCTGTCTCTCTCTCTCTCCCCTCTGTTTCTCTCTCTCCTTTCTTAATGACAACAGTCATTTGAGGTCAGCCAATGTTTCTTTGTTGTCATCCTGGTTCTTTTGAATTTTTAAGATGCAAAATCAGAAGTTCAGATTTGAAGTCACAAATTCAAGTGCCCTCAGTCATGGGGCAAGTATAGTAAATGTGTGGGGCAACCATAGGTCACAATAGGGAGTGCTTGCCAGGGCAGGAAGATGTCGAGTTCGAGCCCAACTCATGCAACTTAGCAATTTAATAAGACTCTGTTTCAAATAGAAATTTTAAAAGGACTGGAGGTATATCTCAGTGTAAAGTCCCTGGGTTCAATTCTTAGTATCACTAAAAATACATACAAACATACATACATACATACCAGGTATAAACTCCGTGGGTTAAACACACACACACACACACACACACACACACACACACATAATTTTTTTGCCTTTTTTTTTTTGTGTGTGTCTTTTTGAGACAGGGTCTTGCTATGCAGTTCAGGCTCACCTTGAGCTCACTTTGCAGCCTAGGTTGGTCTTGAACTTGCAATGATCCTCCTGCCTCAGCCTTTTGAGTGCTAGAATTACAGGTGTGCACCACCATGCCCAGGGGTTAAACATAATTTGACCAATAGGTCACTGTTTGCATCTCTTTTGTTTCTGTTTCTGTTTGCAATTGTTGGTATAGGAACTTTTCAGTTTATAATATATTCACAGGTTGAAAAATAGTGATATCAAATAATAAATGACCAATACTGAGGCCAGGGATTTAGCTCAGTAGTGTAAGCACCTGCCTGGAAAGTGCGAGGTTGTGAGTTCGATCCCAGTACCAAAAAAAACAAAAAACAAAAAACAAAACAAAACAAAACAAAACTGGGTCAGTATTTAGCAAATGCTCAGCATGTTCAAGTATTGTGCTAAGTATGTTTAATTCCTGAAGTGAGCAAGAGTATATTCAGGTAAAAATGCAAAGTCTTAGAAATAAAGTCAGTTTATATAAATTTGTACATGTAATGAAGTTGCATAGAACTACCTACAAACACATACACACACACACACAAACAAGTACATAGAAAACCTATGAACTATGAATATTTTGTGATTGCACTGATGTTCATTTCCTGGTTGTGATGTCATGCTGCTGTCATGTAAGATGTGACCATTAGGGAAGCCTGTATGAAGAGTGTACTAGATGTGTCATACATTTTTCACTGGTGGTAATTTCTTGTGAGTATATAATTTTTTGAAAATAAAGTCTATAAAATGAAAACATTAAAATAGAAAAAGAAGTCAGTATCTCCATACATGGAGAGAGAAAATCTCTAAGACATTTAGTAAGCTTTTAAAAATCAAATTATAGAAAAATGCATACAGTACATTTATAGAAAAAGCATAAAACAAATATATATTCATATATATGCAAATACATATTACACAAGTATATTGGATCTTAAGAAGCACATGTCCACCTTATAATAATGGAGAGGGGCCTGAGGTAGATGATGGTGTGATGGTTACACTGGGTAGCTTTTGTATTGTTACTGAATTTTTAAAAAGGATAATGTGTTATTTGTACAATTAACAAGTAAAAAAAGTAGTTCTTAGAGTTACATTTCAAAAATTCCTCATAATATGAGACTGCAAAAGAACCAAATAATTTTATTGTGAAAGAATTTTGATGACTGATTTCTCGAGATTATGGATAGGTAAAACATAAGGTTTCACTCCCTGAAAAGTAAGATTAAACTGTGTAGTTCAGGCAAGATGTCCCAAATAGATAGGTGATATTTGTGACTAATTTTTTGAGTTTCAGTTTTAAAAATAATCCTTCAAAGGTTATTTACTTCCCCAAAACTATGCCTGCAGTTCAGGTAGCTGCCACCGTGGAGCCACTAATTGCTAACTGGTAGAAAAAGAAGAATGCAACTTAGAGTATGACATAAACAAAACAAAAATACCTAAGTACAATGTGCTACCTTTAGCACTTAACATTACCAGCTAATTACCATTGCTTGATCTAATTTTGGCTCTCTATGGAACCTATGGTGGTTAGCTTACTTAAATTTGAGACAAAAGTCTTTGGGTAGAAATACTGATGTCTGTCTCTAGCATAGTAGAACTCTAAAGCAATTAATTAAAGCTTTTGATCCTACCATATGAGGTTAAAAAATTTGGCTCATAATTTTTAACTTGTAGGAGGCAACAATTTATTGACATTCTGAACATTCCTAATTACTTTTGGGGTATTGATATTCACCCCCTTTTCACTTCTTACAGGAAAAATCCTTCCCAATGCTCCATCCAATTTGGCTTAGCTTGAAAGAGAACGTCTGGTCATTTACTTCCCTGTGCCAGCCGTGCCACAGTGTCATTTCTAACTGGGTTTTTCTGATGATAACTTATATGTTTCTTCTCACTGTCCTTCTCCACTGTATATACATTTAGATGAGACTATTCACTTTGGATTGTTTAGTAATCCATGCAAATTTCCAGATATTTTAGGAGTCACTGCAAATGCCATAGGAATTTTTGTCATCTGAAAAATTTAAAATCCATTTACACCACAGTTTCAAAATAGGACTCTACAAGTGATTTTCTTGTTCATGTCTCAACAAGCAGCACACATATCTGTATTTGTGTGTAAAACTAACCATAACTATACATACCAGGGTATGTCATAGTCTCACGTAGTCAGACCAAAAATAAACAAAATGAGAAGCCCAGAGAAACTTCTTGATTCGGAAAATGTTGGCCTATTCAGACTCATTTCTCTTGGTTTTTCCATGAACAGTGTGGTCAGAATTGAGAAAGCATTAATAGTTGCTTTCACAGAAAAAGTTTTTTTTTTTTTTTTTTTTTTTTTTTTTCTTTCTCCAAGCTCTACATTCACAGTATTTATCAAACCACTGCCAGCTTTACACTGGGGAAAAAGTTCAACTTTTACATCCTGATGACAAAACCACTTCACTGGTTTTCTTGGGATTGTTAGCATAGGATGTCACTTCACCTCATTACATCTGAATCAGTTTTATTTTATTTTATTTTTTAATACTGTATACGAATGAGGCACAAACCCAAAAGTAAAACAAGAGTTTTCAAAATCTCTGCACACACTCCTCAAATCAAGATGGAGTAATAACTACTTCTGTAATTTCTGCCAATTAATCCACCTCCACACCAGAAGCCAAAGACTCCAAAATAAGTTTAAAGTGCAGTATTAGTGACTCAGACAGAATGACTTCACCCATATGGCCCTACTGCCGTGGTTGTCAGTTGCCACTGGCATTTCCCTTTGAACTAACAGTGACATTTACCTGGAGAGACTGATGGGGGCAGAGATGACATTACTTCCTCAGCAGTCCTTGCAGCCAGAGTCTACGTCCTCCGATATGAAGGAAGTAAACTGTGACTCAGGGCTCTGGTTCCCAGGACCTCGTGCTTCTCCCTGTCAAAGCCTTTCACTGGCTTCCATGTGTACAGAACAGGTTCTGCAGTAAAGCCCCACAGTGGAGCCTTTCCCTGATCTGCCTCAGCCTGCCTCTCTTGCCATACTTATCATTAATTTTACCCTAAGCCAAAGTGAGTTATTTGAGCACTCCAAGAATGTCACATCTTTTCATTTTCCCCTCCATATCTGGCTCACATTGTTATTCCTTTCCCAGGCTCCTAAGATCAATCATACTCATCTTTTAAGACCTATGAACCCTTGTGAAATATCCTTTCTTATTTCACCAAAGACATGTGCCTCCCTAAAGCATTGACCATCTCTGCTTTATAATGAGGTTATTTGCATATATTTGTTATAAGCTCCTCCAAGGAGAGCTCTGTTGCATATCTGTTTTTCTGGGCTGGACCTTGGTTAGCATAGCTTTTCTTGTTTTTAAGGACTCTATCACTGCTTATTGACTTGAACTTCTTTGCAAGGACTCAATGAGTAGTTATTAATTTGAACCTCGAACCTCAAATTTAATGTGTCTGAGCCCAGTATGTGTTTCCTCTCCTCCCACCCCATCTCTTCCTCCTGAATCTCCTGCCAGGCTGATAGAAGCCCCACCCAGTTCACTGTCCAGAGAATTCAGCATCACTCTTACTTCGCTGCCCCGTAGTCCCTGGGCACCTGTATTTATTTTAAACTTTTTTTGTTTTGAGACAGGGCCTTGCTATGTAGTTCAGGTGAGCCTCAAACTCATGGAGATCCTCCTTCCTCAGTCTACTAAGTGTTGGGATTACAGGTGTGCACCATTACACCTGGCTACCTAAGCCCCATCCGATAAAAACCTGAGTCTTGTCAACTCTGCGTTCTTTGTAATTCCTAAATTTATGCCTCTGTTGTTTCCTGCCGTAGTGTTACAGCTTTAGTTCTGGGGACCGTCATCTCTCATCTGGACTGCTACAGCACCTCCTACCTGAACAATCTGTCTTCTCTTTTGACTTCCCCTCCACCTATACCCAAATCATTGTCCATTCTGAAGCCAGTGGAATTTCCCTAAGAATGTGGATTTGCTCATAAGTCTTAAAGTCTAGTTCAAACTCTTTAATGTTATGAAGTCCTTTATGACCTTTTTCTTTACTATTCAAATATCTCTCTTCCTTATCTTCCTTCATCCAAAACCCAAATTCCATGCATGCTGTATACATGGATTCTTGAAAAGCTCTTTAGGGTTTCTACAAGTGTCTGACTCAAATTCATTTAATTAATTTATTTATCTTTTTTTTTTTTTTTTTGAGATGGAGTCTCACCATATAGTTCAGGTTGGCCTTGAACTCTGTGTAGGCTGGCCTTGAACTCACTGTGTAGCCTATGTTGGCCTTGAACTTACAGTGATCCTCCTGCCTCAGTGCTGGGATTACAGGTGTGAACCATCATGTCCAGCTCAAAATTTATGTTTTAAAGGTATCATGAGGGCTGGAAGTTTGGCTCAGTGGCTTAAGCACCTGTCTGGCAGGTGCGGGGTTGTGAGTTCGATCCCTGGTGCCACAATAAATGTATTACAATTATTTTAAAAACTTTGAGAAAAAAAATCATGTAAATGTAATTTTGTAAGCAGAAGTTCTATGTATGTTGTACCATACTACTTTAATTTGGACTTTTGAAGTTAATTCTTCAGTATAGAACGCCTACCTTGTTGTGAATATATTTAAAATTTTATAAACATGTCATTGCTTTTAAATAATGGTAGCTTTGTAGAAGTTTTTTTTTCTTTGAAACCAGTCCAATATTGACCTGCTCAAGTAAAAATTATGCATCATTATTAGAGAGCCCAATTGAATATCAAATAAAGATTAATTGCCACATGTCAAAGTATCATATTTTATTAGAGCTATTTTAATATTTACTGTAAGGTTGAGGTGTTTGTTGTTGATTTTTATGTTACGATGAGAAAGGTAAGCTATTGTGAAGAATTGTGACTAAATTTTGAAACTAAAAA
Organism: Dasyprocta punctata; assembly: GCA_004363535.1. NCBI lineage: Eukaryota > Metazoa > Chordata > Mammalia > Rodentia > Dasyproctidae > Dasyprocta > Dasyprocta punctata. Next base: position 67,593 of record RJWM01003216.1, on the reverse strand, counting down.
TGTCTTCAACTTCTTACCCAAGTTTTCAAATTAATTCTTTTTAGAGGTGGGGTACTATGACTGAAGAGAGCTTTAAAAAAAACTTTATTTTGATTGTATTTACGTGGATTAGGGCTCTCTAGTTACCTCAAAACACATATACAGACTTTTAAAAATGCAAATCATAGCCAATAACTAAAACAGCAATTTGGATACAGAGATTGTTAGGAAGCAGAATGTGATGCCTTATTCCAAATATTTATGCTTATCAAAATTGTCTTCCTGTTCTTATTTATGAGTGAATGTTCAAAAATATTCAACATAAATTTATGTTGATAAAATACTATGTTTGTCTGTGTTGTATATTTAAACCTAAGAAAAACTTCATTCAAAACACCAGTTTTCAGTGTTTTTTAGAAATGTGAAGACCCTGCCACCTCAGCATGGACTATGTCGTTCTTGATCCTAGTAAATAAGGATTTGTAATATGTGCTGGCGCACACGAGACGATAACCTCCAGATATCTACTGTCATATTTTCTCTTCCAACCAGGATTCTCTTGGATCCAAATGGAGACGAACCCATTTCCTGCTGGCATTTCCAGTATGTACTCAGAGGGCTGAGAAATGGCTCGCTCCTCAGGAGATGTTCCCGGGTCTCTGCCCCATCCCTCTCCCACCTCTCACTAGGTGACACCTCTGAAAAACCTCTGGGAGTAGAGACCATGACCACGCATATTTTTTTCCTTTTGCTTCATTTGCTCTGCCCCCACATCTCAAAACACATGGACATTATTGTCCTATTTCCAAATACAAAACAGAGAATTTGGTCTGCAAAACTAACACATTACAACAATGTCAGGAGAATACTTTGCAATGCATGTTTCATAAGGAGGGTGCCCCACTTCATTGTGAAATTACACAATTTCTAGCATTTAGTCCCTTCCTAAATATGTTAGTGTGTGTTTTGCTGAATCTTTCCATCTGTAGAAGGCTAAATTGATGGCTTGCTTCGTGCTTGTGACCAGCAGAGTTAGGTGGTGGCCAGGCTGGTCATGTGCTGTTGTGGTCCAGCTGATCGTAAAGACAAGGATGGTGATAATGCTAATTACACTGGGTTAAATTCCAACAGGAGGTGCCTACCATTGCCCAGATGGCAGTGAGACACATGAGTTTGTCCTTGTCCTTTTGACCACAGTACTGGTTGGATTCCTGAGAGCTTTAATTATTGCCCTGTGAACAGAGCTGGCTTTGGCTTGGTGTTTATCAGCGCCAGAGCTGAGGAAATTGAACTTTATCTCATGCAGATTAGATCACTACAAGCCTCATTGGGGTAGGGGGAGTGGAAAATTCCTTCACTGGAACGTACAGACCCTTCAGAGAACAAAGCCCCCAGGCCTTTTGCTCTAACGACTCAGCACCAACACTGGATAACTAAACTGGGGATTTATTTATTTACTTCTTTCAAGAGCCTTTCACTTGGCAAAGCTTTTGCTAACTAAAAGCAGATTTTTTTCAAGATAAGGCACTCACTGCCTCAGGTTTCTGTTTCTCCTTTTCCATTGCCTTCAGATTTTACTAACTTTGTATCCAGGTTGGGGGCGGCTGCCATGGGACAGAGCATCTGACCCAGCAAGGAACTTGGTACCTTTGCCTTAACAGATTCCATCTTACCACCACTCTGCACTCCTTTTTAAAAGATAAAGAGAGAAAAGAAAGAAAAAAGCTACCTTCCAGTTGTTTTTATTTGACTTTAATCTTGGGGGAATTTGAGACAGGGCCTCTCATGATGTGGCCCATGCTGGCCTCCACTTTGTGACCCTCCTGCCTCAACCTCCTGAGTGCTGGGATTACACGTGTGCTCCTCCATACTCGGCTCCTGATCCTTATCTTAAAGGAACACCTCTCCTGGGCTGGGGTGCATAGAATAGACTGGTGTCACAATGTTTGGGGACAATGGGGTCCCTTTGTGAGGAGGGGTGGGGTAGAGGCCCAGGGGTGCAAAGGCGGCAAGCTTGGTGTTTCTGTCTTGCTGCAAGCTCTGGTCTCCCACGCCACTTACTGTTTCTCTTCACTGCCACCCAGTTCCTTGGCCTCCAGCAACCAAATGACTTTTTGATTACTGAAGTTGTGCTCACTGCCTCTTTGGCCAGAAACATCAACTGAGAACTGCCTAACTGTTAAACTCACCACACCAAGTCCTGCCCCTTGAATTCCGTGATTACCTCCCTTGGTATATTCACCTGAGAGTGAGCCAGTGGCACTGCAGTGTCTGGTCATTAACTGTTTCTATTTGTGTCCTTTCCTCTCTCTCTCCTTCCTTTCTTCCCTCTTTTCTTCCACTACTTTTCCTCCCTCCCTCCATCCATCCTCCCTCCCTTCCTTCCTTCCTATCCCATGGAAGGGTTAAGAAGGAAAAATTCTGTCCTTGACATTATCACGAACTCCAGGCAGGAAGAGGTGGGGGTGACAGTCTATCTACTGTGTATCAGTGAGAATTGTACACACCCACACCTATTCCCAGGAGAAGGGGGCCAGTGACCAGAACTACACAGAAAGAAGCAAACCAGAGTACAGGATTTCTGAACCTCACGTCAGCTTACTCATGAGCAAATCAGCTGTCTCCTGGCTCTTGACCTCCTTTGGGCATTGCACAGGGCTGATGAGCTCATGCTTGTAAAGAGTGCGAGCCTTTAATTGAAGTATAATTAATAATCATCTGATAAGTGAATAACAATAATAATGATGTAATCCCTTCCCCCACAGACACACCCCATTTCCTTGGGTAGCACCACTGCAAGGTGATGTCCCAGGGTACTCAATTAGGTGAATAACTGTAGGTGCAGACAGATCCTTACAGCTGTGCGCTGCTGGCATGGCCTCAGCTGGCCTGCACCAAGAGACCTGAGGGCACAGAACAATGCAGCAATGTTCTGCAAGCGTTGAGGTGTTTGGGTAATGGGAAAGTTCTCGCTGTTTCATGACTCAGATATGAGGACACCCACTTGTTTCTTGCCAACCTGGTGGCCTCCCAAACAGGACAGCTGAGTCTGGAAACCTTATAGAGACTGGCAGTTACTTATTTCTCCTGCTCCTCTGCCTTCCTAGCTTTCCCTTGGTCCAGTAAGATGGAGAGACAATATGAATGCATCTGGCTTTTGCCTTCATGCCAGTGATTATCGGAGAGACATGTGGATCCCAGCCAACATGCAGGCATCTTGAGTATTCAGTGAGCTGAAGAGAGAAGCAATAGATATTGGAAAAAAGAATCCCTTTGGTTCTCAGGCTTCATATAATTTAATCTATAAAACTGAGTTTCCAAAATAGACCTCAAGCTAAAAGAAATGGTTAGAATGGAAGCAAAAAAACTAAAGGAGACAGTTCATCATCTACTTTTGACCTAAAGTCTTCTCAGTCCAAGAAACTGAGATAGGCTGAGAGGAATCTCCAGCTAGAAAAGATAATAATACCTTCCATTTCCAGAAGTTTACAAAGCACTTCTTATAACATGACTTCATTTGTGCTTCACAATAATTCTCTCAAATTTGGTTGAACTTATTAGCCCCAATCACAGATGATGAAACAGATCCAAAGTGACCAAGTAACTCACTCAGTGACAAAATGACAGAGCCATAGCTAAACCCATGGTTTGAGTTAAACAGTAGGACTTGCTCTACTGTGGGTGACTTCCATCATTTTTTCTCTACTGGGAAGAACAATTTTCAACTTAGTCAACAAATAGGTAATGAATGCCCACTCTGTGTTGGGGATGGTGTTAGGTGCAGGAGAGACAGCAGTAAATGCACATACAAAGTTTGCTTCATAACATTTTTTTTGAGACAGGGTCTTGGTATGTACAATGGGCTGGCTTTGAACTCACTATGTAGACCAGGCTGGCCTTGAACTCACAACAATCCTCCTGCATTAGCCTCCTGAGTACTGGGATTACAGGTGTGCAACACTACGTACTGTGCTTCATAACATTTTCATCACTATGTTTGTTTTATATTTGGTTGAATCTCTAGGCCATATTAGAGACATCTGTAGCACTTCAAGTTCTTTTGGTCACAAGAGGAAAAAGGCAGTTACAGCTAACTAGTGAATAAAAGGGAATTTATTCAAAATATTATGGGGTATCTCATGACATCTAAGCAAATGTTCTACCCCAGCATTCTGGAAAGCCAAGAATCTTCCCAGTCTTCCCAAAGCTCAAGAAGGACAGCTTCTAGAGTCTTAGCAGCAGAAATAAAGATATTTCTCTTTCTGTTCAGAGTTTTGCTTGAGTTTTGTCTTTCTGCTTCCAAGTTCAAATTGCCAGCTGAGAATTTCCCTGAACACCTGGCTCAAACTCTCTACCATTGGAACAATCCTTCAGGCTAGCAGAGCAGGATCATAGAGATCAGATATTATGGGACATCACCTCTGAGGCCCGCAGGGACTGGGAGTCTGCACCCAGGGACCCGCAGTGATCCAGGAACCCTTGGTGAGTCCTGCAAGGACTGGGAAGCTGCACTCAGTGATCCGCCCACACCCAGGAACCCTCGGTGAGGCTCTCAGGGACTGGGAAGCTGCACCCAGCGACCGACTGGCCCACGCCCGGGAACCGTCTCTGAGGCCTGCAGGGACTTGGAGCCTGTGCCCAGAGACTTGGAGTCATCTGGGAACCCTCAGTGAGGCTTGCTAGGACTGGAAGTCTGTGTGCAACAACCCATCCACACCTGGGAACCATCTCTGAGGCCCGCAGGGACTGGGAACCTCTGCCTGGGAACCTCTGCCCGGGAACCTGTGCCCAGCTCCCTGCTGTCATCCAGGAAACCCCCAGATAAGCTTGCGGGGACCGGGTGTCTGCGCCCAGCGACCTGGAACCAACAGAAACCCGTAGTGAGGCCCGCTGCCCAACAGCCCACCAGAATGGGAAGCAACTAGGACTTGACATCCGGCTGCTTTGGCGGAACACAGGATAATGCCAAGACAGACATTACGCTGGCCAGTTTCCAGGGAAAATAAATCACTAGGTGCTAGGGAAGTCACTCAAAGCACAATATAGCTACTTAGGACTTGGGTGACACTGCAGTGTGAAGCGGGCAGGTGAAATGGAAGCCAGAAGTTCTCAGGCACTGCTTCCCTCAGGTCCTTTTTTCTTTCCATTTTTCTTTGTAAATTCTGTCACAAATGTTATAAATATGTCCTGAAATATTTATGAATGGAATGGTAAAATATCCGAGATTTTTCTTTAAAATATATTTGGGCCGTAAACGTATCCCAAAGGCCATTATGTCAAAAGTTCAGTTAAACGTTCGTTTTCCAGTCTGGTGCTTTTGGGAGGCAGTGGGACTTGCCAGAGGTGGACTCTTAGTGAGAGGTCTTCAGGTCACTGGAAGTGTGTCCTTGGAAGGGACAGTAGGACCACAGCTCTTTCCTCTTCCTCATTTTTGCTTCCTAGCTACCAAGAGGTGATAACTTTGTTCTGCCATGTTCTCCTGCCATGATATGTCACTCACCACAGGCCCAAAGTAACAGGGCCAGTCTATCATGAACAGGAACCAGAACTGTGAGTTCAGATAAACCACTTTCTTTGTCAGTCAACTATCTCAGTTATTCATTATAGTAACAGAAAACTAACACAACATATTCTAGGAAAAAAGAGGATTGGGATCAGAAGAAGTAAGACCTTGAAGTAGTTAGAGTTGGGTAATGAGTACCTGGAGATTTGTTTTTATAATTCTTTTACTTTTCTGTATTATCAGAAATGTCTAAAAAAACAAAAAAAGGTCAGGTTGGAGATGTAGCTCAGTGTTAGAGTGTTGGCCTTGCACAGAAACACGTTCCATCCCTAGGAGAGAGAGAGAGAGAAAAAAAGAAAAAGCAGAAAAATACAAAGGGATGATTCTATATAATTATGCTTCTTCCTTCAGCCCTTTCTAAATGAATGTATTTTTCTGCTTAGATTCTTTTCAAATGATTCCCTTCTTGCCTTGTTCCCTCTATTATCTGATGTTTCTTGAAGACCAGGATTATTTCACCAATTTAGAAACTATGTAGCAAAATCCTCCTGTGGATTATATAGTGTCTCTTGCTTCCAGGCAAACTCTGACAATTTAGACATCTGCCTGTGTATTTTCTTCACCCTCAGCCCTTTGCACAGGTTCCACAAAATGTTGTGGAGACTTCTTTCTTGGCTATTCTGTTGACACTCCTATGTAGGTCCCTTTATGATGGAACCACATTATTATGAGAGAAAAAATGGAGCGAACATTCAGGAAGCTCCTGGCCATTTGTACCTGCAAGTAACATTTTTTGCACTGGCATCTGACGCCCAGGATCCCTTCAAACACTTAGTGATTGTTCTGGGGGTCAAGTCAGGTTCTAAAACACATTTAAGAACAAGTTTTATTTTGACCCAATCAACAAGAAGAAAAAAGCAAGACAGCTCGCTTGGGCCCCAGCCCAGTGGGGTCAGCCAGGGCAGGCGGCTTGAGGCAGGTGCCCAGCTGTCTTTATTTCTCCCAGTTCCATTAACAGTTGGCAAGTTTCACTCACTTACCGCACTTGTGACATGCAACTGTTGACCCAGCTAGTACTACCTCATGCTCTTGGGCCTTTGTGTGTGCCCTGGTCATGGCAGTCAGAACTCAGGGCCCAGAGTGTCCTCTTTCTCGATGAGCTACATTTGGACAGGGTGGGGAGACGCTTTAGCCACCCCTGACTCTCTTTACCAAATACTCCCACTAAAAACCTGGCACCCTCATTTTTTCCTTTCTGGATTGATGTTAAGCCTTTAATATAATTGCCTCACAAAAAAAAAAACAGCCAAAGGTGTACAGTCAACCATACTGTGGCCTCATATTTCAATACCAGCCAGGCTTCTTTTTAAACACGCCTTCACAGGGCGTGAAATCAATCACGTCATGGTTGGGTCTTGTATAGCACAGGGGACAGCCATCTCATATTACTCCAGAAATACAGCCAATGGCTCAACTCCCCACGCTACTTCCCTAATCCTTTCTTGCCCCCAACCCAGCCCCGGTCTTTTACCCCACAACTGCCCAGTTGGCTCTTTGCCAAGGGGGTTCCCCTTTGGGTTGGCAGCTTGCTCTGTGACTCTTATTTATTCTCCGCAAGGAAACTGTGACCTCACTGTCCACAGCTCCCTTCCACTCCTTGGTGTCCATTTGCGCCTTGTCATTGTCCTCCAACTCAGTGTGTGCCAGGGGTGCTGCAGTTGCTATTCCAGGGTGAGTCAGTTCTTGAACTCTGGCCATTTTCTCTGCCTTCTCTTTCACCTTTTCCCCTTTGAAATACTAGGTTCGGATCCACTTTGAATTCCCCCCAAAACACTCTCCATCTTCAATACAGAGCTTTGGATTAGCAGAAAAAAAAAAAAAAAAAAAAAAAAGGATAAGTTGGTGACTGTTTACTCTTGCTGATCTATTGTATTAGAGAGTGCAATTGGGACTGAAGCAAAAATATTTTATAAAAATACAGTCTACATCAATAAATAAGCCAACAGCTAAACTAATGGCGTTCCATCTCTTAGTTGGATTAAGAGTTAGCAACTGAATATGATGACATACTTTTACTTGCTGCCCCTCCCCCACCATGAGCTGTCTCTATCCCCCACTCCAGGACCAGTGTTAGAAACTTAGCCCTCAGCGCAAAAGGGTTGAGAGGTGAGATCTTTCAGAGATGACTAGTTCATGAGGTCACTGTCCTCATCTCTGGATTAAGGCTGTTATCTCTGGAGTGGGTTAGTTATAAAACAGGGCCTCTCTCTCTTGCCATGTGAAACTATCCATTGTGTTTTTAGTGTCACAAGAAGGCCTTCACCAGACCTCAGTATCTTGATATTGGACTTCTGAGCCTCCAGAACCTTGAGTTAAGTTAATTTCTATTATTTATGAGTTATCCAGTCTGTTGTCTGCTGTTTTTAACAAAGCAGCCTGACACAGCCGCCAACGGAGGATCACAGCTATAGGAAGAAGATGTGGGCCGAGAGGAAAATAGAGGCAAAGCGTGGGGTGGTCCATAGCCGGATAAACAAACCGCAGCTACGCTACGTTTTTCTCACTTCCTGGCCTTGCTGAATTATCCCACTGCTGCTCAGTGTGAGCCCAAAAATCTGAAATATGAAAATTACTCCCTACCTCTGTTCTATCTAGTGTGGGCTCTCCTCTTCACATCTGTGATGTATGTGTTATCATATCCCAGTGGGTAATGATATGGTTGTTATTCTTTCCTAGCAACTCTGCTTTGCAGAAAAGAAAAAATCAACACACGCACACATTTTGCTCCTCAATCTGACCTATTCCAGTCAGTTTCAGTGTTACCTCAAACCCTTTCCTTGTGGCATACACACTCACACACTTGACGTGCTGGCTTACCATCTGCACTATCTTCTGGTTTAGTAACTTCAAATCTGAATGTTACTCTTTTCTCTGTGTGTCATGAGGTAAAAGTTTGTAAAAGGCATTTAGGCCACTGAGCTAAATCCCTGGCCCTGTTTTTTGAGACACGGTCTCACTACACAGTCCAGGCTGGCCTTGAACTCACTTTGTAGCCTAGGCTGGTCTCGAACTCACAATGATCCTCCAAGGCAGGTATTATTCTTGCCTTCATGGACAGTGAGGAAACAAACTTTAATGAATGCTAATAAATTGAGCCACAATTGCATGAGAAATAAATGTTAGTAAGAAAAGACATAAGTGCTATGTGGCAGTATAGCAATCTGTTCTTTATTGTTATAATAAAATACCTGAGGCTGAATATTTTTATTTAAAAAAGGGGTTATTGGAGGCTGAAAGTTTAAGTGCCATGGCACTAGCTCTGGCAAGGGTCCCCATGGCTGTGTTACATCATGGTGCCGGGCATCACCAATGTTGGGAGCCAGCGTGGAAGGGAGCGACCACATTAGGTATGACAGGAAGCTGGAGATTAGGGAAGGGCCATGTTGTTCTTTTATAACAACTGTTTTTTGAGAACCAGGTCTCTATGAGAACTACCTTAATCCCTTTCCAAAGACAGTACCTTCAATGATGTGATAACCTCTTACCAAGCTTCACCTCTTCAAGGACCGACTACCTCTACATCCAAACCCTAGCAGCTAGAGTATAGCACCCACTAAGCTAGGGCTCCAGGGGAGGTGATAATTACACAGAGATGCAGAGATAGTAGAGGAGATGGTGGCAATACATTAGGGGGAGGAGACAGCACCGCCTATAAGATACCAAAACGAATAGTGATAATTGAGGTTATATTTTATAATCTCCCTGGAAGAAATCTAACATTCTTCAGTTATTCTTGGATGTTTTCATAAGCAAAAGTAACTATGAGTCTAATTAGTAACAATAACAATGACAACACTAACACTTACTAAATTCTTGCTTATGCATCAGGCATTACTCAAAGTGTCAAAGGTCATCATCGTGACTCTAGTCCCTGTATACTCTAAATAACAGCTACCCAACTCCTAGCTCCTTCACTCTGCTCTCCTTTCTCCTATTTCTTGCCACCATCTGATCTTTACATGTCCTTGTCTACTTAGTTATTGTCTGCTTCTGTGATTGGAAACTTCTATGAATGCAGTTAGTTTTTTTCACTGCTGTTTTCCTTGGGGTTTAAATACTGCCTGGCACACATTTGTTGCTCAAGAAATGCATATTTGTATTGGGTGTAGTGACATGCACCTGTAGTCCCAGCTAGCTGGGAAGCCACAGCAGGAGGTTTGTTTGAGCCCAAGGTTTTGAGACTAGCCTGGACAACATAACAAAATTGCATCTCAAAAACAAAGATAAAGAAATATGTATTTGTTAGGTTAATCAGTGGATACTATTCATTTGGTTCCTACAGTTTTCTTATCAAATAGGTACTATTTTTCTCATTTTTCAGAGAGAAGTTAAGTCCTACAGCTAGTAGAGTGGTAGAATCAGGATCCAAACTCAGTCAGTTGACTTTGGAACCTTGCACAGCATGGATATTTGCAAAATGAAAACAGCTGTCGAGAGTAAACCAATCTGATGTATTGCTGTTAACTGGCATTCTGTACTGATCTAGACTGCTATGACAGTGAGAAAAGTGCATGTGGAAAAACACATAAATAGGTTAAGAAATTTGCATGCACTTCAGAAAATTAATTCAATTCAGTTTTGCAGCTATAAACACTTCTAATTTTAGAAAGCAGAGATCAATGAGCAAGTGATATATAAGACTATCTTAATTATAGGAAGTCTTGTGCCAACCCAGGAACTTGCAATTCAGATAAAATAAGGAAGTTCTGAGCCATAAAACACTTTCAAATCTTATAATATAATCTATAGCCAGCATTGCTAGACTACTCCTTACAATTGACATCTTAGTAACTCAATGTGGCTGCTAAAGATATGAAATACAGAATATAAAAGCATGGTTTGTTTGACTTTTTCATTTGAATTAAAAAAGTGTAAATTGTTGCCTGTTTAAAAAACTAAGAGCTTGAAATAAAGGAGGAAATAAAGATCCTCTGCATCATGAGTCCAGACAATAAATTCAACATTCATGTGCTGCTTCTTGCCACATCTTCTGTCAGGGCAGAAGTTATGTCACCCTCTGGAATATAAGATTTTCTTCTGAGGCGGTTTTGGTAGTTCTTTTCTTTTTAATTATTCTCTTCCTCCTCCTCCTCCTCCTTCTTGTTTTTTTTTTTTTTTTTTAAATGGTCTCACCACGTAGTCCAGGCTGGCCTCAACCCCATGGTGAGCCTCCTGCCTCAGCCTCCAGAGTTCTGGGACTACAGGCATATAACACAACACCCAATTATTATTTTTCAGCCATGTTTTTGTTAGCAGTTTGCTTTTCCTTATATACTACTTGCTTTATCTGTGTGTGCTTGTGCGTATGTGTAGAGTTGTCAAAAAAAGTTTGCTTTTAAACTCAGAAACTTTAGCTTTTCTGCCCACGCATCCCCGAATCACTCAATCCTTAACCTCTTTTTCTAAGGAAACTATTTAGGTGATTTGGTATTTGTACTGTCACCTTTCTGACTACTCACCAAGTCAGAGCTGCTGAGCAGTGCCTGGTCTTTTCCCCATGTCTGTCCTGATATTGTCTTTCTGTGTCTATCTCTGTGTGCTCAGGCCTGTGCTTGTTGTTTTCTTTGTACCAAATGTACCATACTCTCCTGCACACAGGCATACATTTAGAGTTACAAGAAGTGAGGTATTCATTAAAGGCAAGTATAATGGTCAAAGCTTATCTAACCAAACCGAAGGTATGTACATTTTTATATGCAAATTAAATCTCAATAAAAAGTTTTGTATTTCCAAATTACAGCAAATTTAAAGAGAATTTAATGTATTGATCATTACTCCTAGTGATCTCTTGGATGGTATTATTTTTGTGTAAGGGAAACAAAGCAAGACAATGCTTATTTCTACCAGAAATGTCCTAAGTAAATTTTCTAAAATCACAGTACTCAAATTTTATCACTTCTCCACATATTATTAGAGCAATGGGAAGTCTGTTACCACTAGGAACTTGAAAACCCTGGAGTGGTTTCATTTCAGTCTTCACGAGGTTGCTATGAGAATAATTAAATCTAATTCAGTTAAGTAAATATTTAGCATCCACTAAATCTTGTCAAATTCTGTGGGCACAAATGAAGGAAGAGGTATGCTTCCAGGCTTCCCAGAATTTATGGACTTCCATGGGAGGGAATGCCAGTACATGTATATTCACAGTGGAAATACCGTAAATACCTAAGTGACTGGGATGCAGAGTGATCCACATTCAAATAAATCAAGTGTTAATTCTGGCTGATGTCATTGGGGAAGATTTGTGGAAGTTGTACTTGCCAGCTCCATGTTGCTATAGCAAAACAACTAAGATAATTATCTTATAAAGTGAAAATGTCAATTTTGACTCACAGTTTTAGAGATTCCAGTCAAAGAATGTGTGGCTCCATTGCTTTAGGCCTCTGATGGCAAAGTTGGGAAAGCTCATGCTCAGGAAGCAAAAAAGGAGAAAAGTCTGAGGTCCCACAATCCCCTTCAAAGGCACGTCCCCAAAGACCTAAGGATCTTCCAACAGGCCCCACCTCCTAAAGGTCCACATTTCCCAGTAATGTCATCCCAGGGACCCTACTTTTAACACATGAACTTTTTGGGGACAATTATATAAATCATAGCTAAAGTGGAGGCATTTGAAGAAGAGCTTAAAAGAAGATGCTTTGGAAGAAGAGATTCCCAAGTAGAGGGAAAATAAAAAGCAAAACAGAGAGAATACCATGAAAATCAAACGAAGGGCTGTAAACTACAAAGTATTATAGAACTACAAAATATTTACTTGTTACTTCTGTTGGAGTTAATACTTTTTTCAGTAGCTCTGGCCTCTCTAGACAATCAGGTACCACAATAATTTAGAGATTAGGTATCTTGCTAGCTTGTCATCTTACAGAATTTGGGAGTAGACAGGATCGAGTTTATGATATACACTAGTCTCAAAGGAAGGGATGGTATACCTCAAGTACAGCTTGGAAGAACAAAAATCAGTCAAATGTTAATGGTTTAATTATTTTTCTGTCTTTCAACATCGCCCCAGATTTCCTCTCAGTTTAGCTCTGCCCATTACTACATCAACTCTTTTCCTTTTATCCAACCAGGATCTAGTCCTGGTTATGGTGATTTCTAGCTAGGTAATAGGATGCAGCTTCCTTTAATATATATAAGGCTTGCATTTTACATATATCTAAGGTCTGAATGTCACATGTCCTTCAAAGGTTCACATTCTGGAGGTTTGGTGGTATGGAGAGGTGATGGATTTTTTTCCAGTTGAGGTCCAGTGAAGGTATTAGGTCCTGGGAGCACAACCTGAGTGAAGGGATTAATGCTGCTCTCAGAGGAGTTGGTTGCTTCTCTTGAGTGTTGTCCTAGCAGAGTGAACCTGGGTCTTCCTCACTCTCCTACTTCCTCACATGCCCACTGTCCTTTCTGCATTGTTTCCCTTTCTGCTTCACTACCATGACATGTCCAAGGTGTGGGGGGAAGGAAGCTTGCCAGACATGCCCAATGCTGTTTGGACTTCCCAGCCACTGAAACTATGAACCAAATAAATGTCCTTTCTTTACAAAGCATTTAGTCCTACAGCAACACAAAAGAGACCAAGAAACCTATATAAAATAGTAACATGCACTTAATATTAAGTAAAACAGTAAATACAGTAAAATACAAATTTCCCCATAAGGCCAGCATTGACCCTAACCATTGAATTTGATTTGATTCTCATCCAATTTGGTTTGCGACCAAAATTGTGGAAAGAATTAAGTTTGTTAACTGAGGTACCACTATGCTTTTGGTAAATAGCACTTAAAATGTTATTATGATTATTGGTTAGAGGAGAGGTTACAAAACTGTGGCTTATATGTAAAATCTAAGAACATTCATTCAGTTGTGTGTTGTCTAACTAGTTTTCTGCTGCTGTGGCAGAGTTGAGGAATTATCACAGAGGCTGTGTGGCTTGCAAGGGTAAAATAATTAGTAGCTGACCCTTTACAGAAAAAGTTTGCTCATTTTTAATCTAGAAAGACGAGAAGAGAAAAACCTGCTGGTGTTACATTCACCATCCGTAGGAGGCCTTTGTCTCCTTTTTTTGTTTTTTTCATTGCTGGACTTGGGATATTGTAAGACATGGTAGAACTGTCTTAGTACTGGGGAAATCCTCACATGTAATCCCACATCTCAGCACCACTAAGTGCCTTATTTACATAATCTATTTATGTCTTCCATAGTCCAATATTAATAGGTAAGAGCACATGATTAATGTGATAGAGGTGGACAAAAATTCTGAATCTGATTAATTATGCCATAACCTTAGCAGAAACTGGACAATATTTCTAAGTGAATATTTCTCAGTGAATTTAGTAACATACTAAATTCTTTTTATCTTAGAAATATAAAAAGAATTTAGTACGTTACTAAATTCACTGAGCAGACAGCAAATCATGGTGCTAGGCTGAGATTTCCGCTGACCTCCCACTATCCCCTGAGTCTATGCCACTTAAATTCTAAATCAGTTTCTTTTCCAGATTTCAAGATACATATGAAGCATTACTGACTTTATGATATACACGGAAACTTAGGTAGAAAGGAACTATGCATTTGGATAGTATTTCTAGGATTTCATTACTGGTATATTCACAAGAGTACTGAACTTGCATTCAGAAAATATGGGATCATAGAGGTCTGTCACCCCACTTCTCTGAAGTTGACACATCTCTTTGTTAAGTACAAAATATTATTGTAGGGAGACAACCAAGGAGCCGTGTATTCCTAGGTATATATTTGTGTGATGGGGAAGTTCTATAAGGGAAATGATTATGAGCTTTTTTTTGAATGTTAAGTTCCACAAGAAAATATCCTTAATGGGCTCCAGTTGCTACTATTTTCACCCATTACCCAACAGGCCACCTGGATGCTACAGCTTGTTTGACCCATGGAATGTTGCTTTGGAGCCCAGACTCTCACCTTGGCATTGCATAAAACCAGTGTTCACCTCTCCACGCTTTGACTCAAACAGGTCTATTCTTAAAATTATTGGCCATGGGAATCACCAATGAAAAGGTTTTCTCAATTTTATGAGAACAAATACGTATTCATTAAAAATAACATTTGTTGAGCTGGCACTATATTCCAAGCACTGTAATAAGTGCTAGGGCCAACAAGAATGGACAATCATTGTCCTGCAATGCCCTCAGATCCAGTCCTGAAATGCTCTTTAACAATTCTGTCCTGTTAACATAGTTGTTCTATTTTATTATAGCTAGCCATAACTGTGAAGGTCTTTGACCCCTCCTACCCACCTTCCTAACTCTTTCTCCCAGAGCTTGCAACTCCTTCAGATTCTCTCTCCACCTTTTCATTCTCCTTTTCACATTTCAGTACCATTAAGGTACAAATGACTGTTCACAGTTCAGAAGATTTTTCTTCCTGGGACTTGCACTATAGAAGAATTCAATGTCCTCTCAAGAGTGCTTCTTCCTGCTCAACCTAGATTTGGTCTTTTAACCCATCTGTCATTACCAATCAAGGTTGGCAGTTATGTTGAAAGCTACTTATCATGGTTTAAGCCAAGGCTGGAATTTCAGGGGTCAGATAGCAAACAATAGTTTGGTTTCTTCTTTTCTTTTAGGGGTGTTTGGGATGGATGTTTCATGGTTTTTATTTTTTCCAGAGCCCTGAAAATTTAAATGACACAGGTAAGAATTTACTTGAATTATATATAAGGTCCCAACTCAGCAAACAGCATAGTCCAAGGGTGGAAATGATCATGTACAAATATTTTCTACCAAAAAGTAAATTAGAGATGATCTTTACTCTACTAAAAATCTTACCATAGATGTAATGAGAGTGGCACTCACCTCATTGTAAAGGCACAATCACTTAAAATGCTCATAGTAAGTACAGATATAAGCAGAGGCATTGTGGCTGTAGAGAGTTGCTAAGGTGCTTTAAGGCACTGAAATGAACAATTTGCCTCAAGAAGAATCTAATTTGATTGCTGTAGAACAAGACAATGAGGAGCTGTATTCTAGAAAGTTCTACCACCTCAAGACCCTTGCTTGGCAAGGGGTAAAGTCCAAGGAGGCAAATGAACATGTTCATTAATGAAGATACAACTTGCAATTTTATTGTCAGTGACTCGTTTCACAATTTAAATGCTACTCTTACCTTTAACATTATTTAAAGGCCGAAATATTTATTAAAGTTGAGTACTTACTGGGTTATACTAGGTGGTAAAATTTTCAGTGTAGCTGTAGAATTTCAAGTGCAATATTATGTACTCATGCCTACAATAAAAACAGGAGCGCGTAGGAGTTGAAAAATAAACACCTCCCTGGTGAATGGGCAGGCTCACTTCTCTCCTTCCTGGGAGGGAATCGAGACGTGTCAAGGTAGACCTGCTCGTGGTATGAATTCTGTCCTTTATGATGATTTTGACTAGACACAAGCTGGTCTCCCTCGAGAACCTTTCTTCTCCATGTATCAACTGTGAATCTCTGACACTCTTCTCCAGTAACAGAAAGCATTCCAGCCGCTTTTCTGCAAGTATGTGAGTATAGTGAGGTAGCCCCCTTGATAGTCCATAGAAAACTGTGTTTGAAATATGCACACATTATATTTTTGGCCTGGCATCTCATTACCAATGTGAAAGCATCACTTATTAACTGTTTTGGGCACTAGAATAATTATTTACTAGATGACTGTTTAAAAATTTCCATTTTCAGGGCTAAGGAGATAGCTCAGCAGGCACAAGTGCCTGCCTTGGAAGTGTAAGGTCGTGAGTTTGATCCCTGGTACAAAAAAAGACAAGACAAGACAAGAAAAGAAATTTCCATTGTCTTCAAATCTATATTTCTATAATTGCTAATTTTCTACTTTCAATAATTTTTTGATGAAATTTTCACTGATTATATCAAACAAGTATTTTTCTATGTAACTCACAAATGCACATACATGTAAAAAGTATTAATAGATAACTGCTTATAAAACACATCTATTACTTCTATCAGACTTTAAATACAGGCTTAACATTAGAAATATACATATCCAGGTGGTTATTTTGACCAACAAAATTGTCCTTGAAGGACATTGTCCACCCTCCCTATCATTTTTGGAAGAAGAGTCAAACTTTTTACAGCATTCTGAAACATGTCTTTTTTTTCTTTTTTCCCTAAATGAATCTGCTATGAAGTGAAATAATGTGTTTGGAGAATAGGCCTATGTCTCAACTCTACCAACAACTCAGGTTACTTTTTACTAAGAAGGACATTTACTTTAATTTTCAGGACCTCAATTTTGCCCTACAATGGAGAAGACAGTCCTTTTTTTTTTTTTTTTTTTTTTTTTTATTAAGTACTTCATTTAAATAAATAGCACTGAATAGCATTATCTTTGAGAGAAATGTTGGGTGAAACTCAACACCTTACAATACCTTATAAGACTTTCTATTAACATTTTACCACACTATGACCTTATATGACCCTGTCTGTTCTAGAAATGTCCAAACATTGGCCCCTTGCAGGCTCAGCCATGCCCAAAACCAAGACAGGGCTTGCCTGACAGAATATTAATTAAATACTCCATGAACCATCATTTTTTGTCTTGTCCCCCATTAACATCTTCTCCTGATAATCATGAATCAATTTTCCATGGACAACCATCTCTTCCCTACCTCTGAATCCATGTGATTAAATGGGGCTTGGCATGCATAGCCAATCAGGGGACCACATTTTGCTTGGCACAATGACTGGTTCCAGAATGATTCTAAGATAAAGTCAGGCAAATAAAACTTGATTCTAAAATTTACTAGCTAGGAACTCTCTTTTCACTAGAAGAGGAAGTTAGGAAGTTAGGCTGGAGGTGCCAATAGTCACCTTCCTAAAACAGGGTCTGAACTGCTGAAACTGATTATAAACCAACTGTGGAGCAGGAAGTGAGAACACACACAGCCGGCATTACATTTGAGCTCCTGCATTCCTCCTTTGATGTAGTTGCAGTTTTCAGTCGGGGGCTCATGGGGTTCCTTTTTGTTTTAGACTTTGAAGTTGAGTTTCTGTCACTTCAGTGACAAGAGCCCTGACCACAATGCTTACTTACTCTGAAGGAGAAGCCATGAGTCGTGCCCAATAGATAAATGGAATTCTACATGCAGGCGATGCTGCTGAGAGTGGCCTTCATGCTACCTACCTACCTGCCTCACGGATCTTGAGCCTGAGCCAGCAGAGCCCAAGTTCTCTGCCAGTGCTGCAGCTTGCCCCAGCCCCAGCCAAAAGGCAGGTTGACTTTCTCCTCAGGTAATACCAACTTTTAACACTGGCAAAGACTTGTAATAAATCACTGTAGTCTTTTTTGACATCTCAACTCCTTCTGGACCCATCTGAGATTTCTTATTGCCCACAGTTCTTAAACTTCACCCAGACTTACTCCACCCCTATTGACTCCTTTGTATTCTGGCATCTGCTTGGATTGCATTTAAATTCATGCTCTGAATTACTCCTGAATATAACAGGAATTTGAACTCCTGACCACTGTCTTCCTCTATTCTCTCTCTCGTTAGCTGTCCTTGGCTCCTAACTGGAGCTTTTCTTCTACCAGACTTTGGAAATGATAAAAGCAATTTTGTTTGTAGACACTGTAGTGGTCCCTTTCTCTTCTCACAGCAAAATAGCTAAGTATTGGTAACGTGCAAAGAAGAAAAGCTTATCTGGCTCAATTCTGAAGACTGAAAGTCCAAGACTGGGGAACTCCATCACATCAGCTTCTACTGAGGCCATCTCCTCTCTCTCACATCATGGCAGGCAGAGCCACAATGGAGTGCAGAGAGGAGACAGCGTGAGGTGGACAGCAAGCCAGTGAGCAGAGAGGGCCAATCTTGCTGGTTTATAACAACTTTCTCTCAGGGCAACTAACTTGGGTTCCACAAGAACTACATTAGTCTCTTCTCAAGGCAACTGTATCAGTGATGTAATTATCTTAAATCAAGCCCCATTTCTTAAAAAAACAAACTGCAAACACAGGAACTCTGGAATACACACTCCAACCATATCCAAGCCACACCAATCTACTTCAGGACCTTAAAGGTACTCTTCATGAAACTAAATAAGGCTCTCAGCTGCCTACGTGCCTGGTGCCTATCTCCCACCCACAATTGTGAAACTGGAATTCCTCCTGGACATCTCTGGCCAGGCCCTACTTTGAAGATTAGACAAAGGCAATCTCTGCCATGGATTAGTTCGGTCCCTTTTATGGTAAGGCAGATGGGGAACAAACGACTCTGATAAGACCTGCCCTGTCCTTCAGCACCTTCTCAGCCTGGCCCTTTAAAAGCAGGAAAAGAGGAGCGTGCTCACTAAAAGCAGGTGGGGGCTCTACCTCTGGAATTTCCCCTGAGCATGGTTTTAAGTGGATGTGGGTGCTGACCAAGAGGACTTTGATGAATTTTGAGGCAGCCTGGGCATAAGTATCCCTTGATTTAACCATGATTCTTATTCTCAAGTTGGGGCACAAGCCTCTTGTCACCTGGGAGGGTAGTGCTGCATTCCCTGCCTGAGTGTGAGGAGCTGTAGATGGAGCTCCCAGACTCAGACTGTCTTGTCCTTGAGGAATCCTGGGAGAACTGCCCAGTCCAGCAAAGATTTTTCTCCTCTCCTGATGGCCTGGGATCATCTCCTGTTCTGAATACTACCAGCCTGTAGAGGTTTTGGCACTGCTAAGAGATGATGGAGAGAAAATTGATTTAGAAAACCAAGCTAGAACACCCCCAAGGCAATGTAGAGAAGTTGATTTCCAAGCCCACAGTCTCACAACGGTGCAAATTCAAAAGGAGCCCCAATTCTTTCTTTAAGAACTAAGTGAGGTACCGAGGTGCTAAGTGAAGAGTTAAGTGAAAAGCCCAGAAGCTGTAGTAGAAAACTTCCTCTTTCATCTCAGCCCTTCCTGCCTTTCTGTGGTGGCAGAAGTGGCAGATGGGAAGACCTGGTGACCAAGCTATCATGGGAACCATGTGCAACACATTCCATAGAAATAATAAATGCTGGTTATGCCCTGGGCTAGGCCACAAAAGTCTATTCAACACCTAATATAGGATGCAAAGACTTATGCCTACATTTGTTCCAAGTTTGAAAAAAAAAAAGCTCAACCAATGAACTAGAGTACACACCTTCTTTGTAAAGTTCGAGACAAACTGTCCTGTACTTGGGTAAACTCAATATGGTTTGGAGCATATGGTATGTGCTCAATGACCACTTTATGCTTGTAAGATTATTCAGTGAAAGCGTCCTCATGTTCTTTTGTTTTCTTTTTATAAATTCATCTTCAATTAACTCTAGCAGATGACACTCAGGATCCTAGTGGCAGACACATTTTAAAGGTATATGATTCGTATATCAGAGTGTCCCAAGTTTTCCTTCTCTTGGAATACGTTTGCTGTTATCTATGTGTGTCTGTCTGTCTGTCACGTATCTCACAAGGCAATTTTTTTCTCTTTGAAAGTTCATGGAAGCCTTGACTTTTATTATTACATAGTAAAATGCAGATATTCCACAAAGGTAAAATTTTCATTTCAAAAAGGATGGTAACAAGGATAGCATGTGATAAAAAATTCCAACAGTTTAAAATCCTGAGAAAAGTCCAAATAGAACATATTTACTCACTGTGGGAAGATGGAAATTTTCAATTTTCTGACTGTTTTTTAGAGTGTAAGAAAAACTTAGAGGGCACTCAGGGTAGCTTAGGGGCAGTATATCCTTGTGCTGTTTTCTTGCTGGAGGGGGACAGGTCACTTTCAGTAGGCTCAAGGCACCATGTGACCAGCCTGGCTCACTATGTGGAGGTGGCCCTGCTCTGGGGAGTCACACAGATAGCCATTCATGCCCAGCTCTTGAATTTCAGCATATTTCATTTCTGAAAAGACAAAAAACAATTATTGTTAGCTACGCTGAGCTCAGATTTGCAATCTATCTTGGTTAAATGATCTTTTCCAACCATACTATTGCCAGTTAAAGGTAACACTGAATTTGACATAATTTCAGCAAGAAAAAAATTAACAAAACAAAGTAATACCCAGCAACAGATATGTTCCCTGAATTTTGTGGTTTTTGTCGCCAGTTTACCAGAGCTGCTCCCCTTCCTTTGTGTACTCATTTCACCCCTGCTGGGTGTTGCCGTTAGGCACATCATTAAGCAATTAGAGTTAGCTGTAACTCACCTCTTTGTCTTCCACCAAGAAAATTTGTTTCCTGAGGGGCCTGAGCCATGTCTGACTCAGCCGTCTCTCATGCACTGAGACCAAAATGTGCTTCGAATATGGTAAATACTCAGTAGATGTTGCATGGAATTTTGAAATTGCACTGAAATAGACTTTGCCATCATCAATTTACAATTAAAATACAGTTTAGATGGGATTTTTTCTTTCCTACTCTCATTCTCCATAGCCCAACCTCTAATTTCCTGTGGAAGTCCAGGGACTCCCAGCCCTGACCTGCCCAGCTCCCTTGCCCCGACTGACTCTTTCTCTGGGCTGTCTTCTCTGGTCAGCAGCTGTCTTGTCTCTCTGCTCCTTCTCTCCACCTGTCCTGCCTCCTTGACTCCTGCTGGGTGCTGAGCCATGAGTTTAAGAGGGGTCAGAAGCATTGAAATCAAGGCTTTAAATATTTCAAGACATCCATAAGTAATAGCCATTATACAGCTACCTTTTACTGGGGATACCCTATGTACCGGACAATATGCTGGACCCATTTAAGACATGTTATTTCTGTCCTTAGCCTCAAGCCAGAAGAACTGTTCCCTTTGTTAATTCACTTGTTTAAAAAATATCAAATGGTCAGCCCCACTCTCATAGAGTTTATACTTTCATGGGAGCAGAGAGTCAACAAATATGTAAACAAGGTCTTCTCAGAGGGTGATGAATACTAGGGAGAAACAACTGGGCAGCAATGTAATGAACATGGCTTTAAATAGCAAGACTACAACACACTTCTCTTAAGGGGTGGCATTAGTGCTGACACCTGACGGGCATAAGGCGACTGATGGGACTAAACAGCATTCTCACACGGAAACCAGCGTGGTCAAGGCCCCAAGAAGCACATGAGCTTGTCATGTGACTTATCAATGGATCTGCTTTCTCTGCTAGAGGTTGCCCAAGTCTCTGGTTCCCTGGCACATTTGGCTCTCGGGGAGGATGGCCTGCCTCCTGGTAAGTGGCTCCTGGCTCAGCTGGGACGTTGTTATTTCCTGTAAGCATCTATGTCCTTCCTGATACAGCCAAAATCTCATTCCAGAATGGACCACTTTCAAATTTGCTCGCTCTTGGCTCATTTTGCCATATGCAATATGAATTGTCACACGTGCCTCAGCACCTCCAGGTGCTTACACACTCCGATGAGATCATCCATTTCTCAGATTTCCCGGGCATCTGCCTTATGCCAGGCACTGGGCTAGGGTTTAGGATGTAAAAGTAAGCAAAGTTGGACATTCTTCTGGAAAGCTGCTATTTGTGATAACTAGCTTGCATTTTAGAAAGCCCTTTCCAGCAATAAAGTATCTGGCTGGCTGAAGGACAACCAAACAGGATACATTTTGCATATGTATGTGAACATGAATATTGTTTCTCAGAACTAGTGTCTGTTTCATTTTTTTTTTCCTGAAAAGAACATTCTTTATTCATTAACTGCTCCCCACCATGCACTCATTTCAAGTGGTTGAATGATACTGATCCCATCTCTAGGTCCAAGGGCCAGGTGATGGTAGGTCACAAGCAACAAATATTAGATAAGCTTAAGCTTTTTGTAAGAAAAAGAAAGAAAGAAAGAAAGAAAGAAAGAAAGAAAGAAAGAAAGAAAGAAAGAAAGAGACTGGATTTTCTTTCCCCTGAAATTCTTGAGAAGATAGAATACAAAGCTGGTGCTCTGGCAGCTATATTGCCATCGTGAGGGAAGAGTCTTTGTGAGAGGAAAGCCCTGTTCAGAGGAAATCAGCCATAAGAGATGGAAAGAAAGAGTGATGATAGACTCTTAGATTTAGCTGAACACCCTTGGGTCAATTAGATAAACCACAAATTTCTCTTTTTTGAGTGTCAGATGGATTTTTCTATTATTTGTACCCTCCCCCAATTCCTAAAAAATATAAATGAAAAGGTTGATGCACATTTAAGGCACTTAGCATAGGTCCCTTAGCTAATAAGGAGTACTGTTTAAACCCAAGAAAGCTATCTGCAGGATCTTTCCTGTAGATGGCCTCTGAGATTAGAGTAGGAATGGAGAAAAGAGTTCGTGGAGGAAGGAAATGCCAAACGGAGAATGTAATCAGCGGGTGGAAAAGAGTTGGAGGCGAGGAGCTGAGGAGCTGAGTCCTGGATGCTCTGAGGATGAGGGGTCCGTAGGACACGTGCACAGAGAGTCTCCGATGATTGGTAAGAAAGTGTTCCAGGCTCCTCTAATTCATTCTTTCAAGTTGTCTTCTCTCAAGTCTTGGGCTAGGTGAGAAGGATATGGGAGAAGTCAATAGTCATGAAACTTTTTTGGACTTGTAGAGCTTACATTGAAGCTTGAGTCTTCAGTATATGAGTCATCTTTGAAGCCATATGGGTGAATGAGAGCACCCGGAGATTGCACACAGGGTAAGAGTAAATGGATTTACAGATGCTTCCTTACCTGTAATTTCCCCATATGAAAGTGGTGAAGATGAAGGGAATTAATACTATACCACATCTAAAAGATTGCCTCATGAATAACAAGCCCTCTGTACTTCTTTGCTGTGGCCAGCGTGAGGAAGCTGATGGTGTTGATAATGAAGACATTGCAAAGAGTGAAGCTGGAGCAAAGCGTCAGAGGTCGGGGTTAATGCATAACCTGGAGCCAAGTTTGTGTTTGTCACAAAACCAATGGTTATAGACATGGGGTGAAAGACAAAAATCTTCCTCACAGAAGACTTACAAGTAATTTACAGAGCTCCTCTTCCCTCCCAGAGGGGAGCTTAGCTCTCCACCCCCATACACTTTGAGCATGGTGACCTGTGCTTAGTGACTTGCTTCCCAAGAGCACAGTGTGGAAAAGGCACAAAAGTAACTTTATAGATGAAAAATCTGGCAACTACAATGATCTAAGCAAGGTGTGAAGGTCAACATCTACAGTTGGAAGTAATGTTGATAACATATGAGGCGATGGAAGCAGCACTCCTCTGTGATTGGCCTCCCCATCAGGCAGCCTGCCCAGGAGGAAACAGCCAGCAAAGCCCCACAGAGGGCCTTCTACAAACCCCCTGCTCAGTGTCTCGCAACTGCCAAGGTCATCCAATACCAGGAAAGTCTGAAGAACTGTCACAGCCCGGAGGAGACAAAGGAATCAAGGTGACTAAATGCAATCTGGGCTCCTGTGTTACATATCGAATAGAAAAGGATATTCAAGAAAAAACAAACAAACAAACAAGAAAAAAAAAAACCTGGTGAAATCTGAATAAAGACTGAAGTTTAGTTAGTAGTATTGTACCAGCATTGGCATCTTACTTTAGTAAGTGTGTATGGTAAGGCAAGGTGGCAACATCAGGGAAAACTGGAGGAGGAGTGTATGGGGAACCCTGTGTACTATCTTTACAGCTTTTCTTTTATATAAAATCATTCCAAAGATGCAAAAGTTATTTTAAAATAATGAAAAATGCCTCCATCTGTAAAAATGTCTGTCAGCAAGTATCTCTGTTTATTAAAAATTATATGTACTTTCACCCTTTAAATTATACTCAATTATGTTATTCTAATATTACAAATTTAAATAAATATTCAGGTCCACACAATTCAGTGTCTCTGTTTTTAATGCTGTATCTTCTTCCTCAGCGGAGTTGCCTACGGATCTGTGAGATCAGGACTATAAACCTAGCTTACCTGTCCCTGGGATCTGATGAAGCCAGGGGCTATTCTCTGTACTGTGTCTTGGCTGCTTAGTGATTTCAAATGATGGAATTAAGCCTATGTGTATTTTTGCTGAGTGGCCAATGATATTCTGGATCTTTTGCATTTTGACTCTACATTCTCTCAACCAGTTAGACATTGGTAATGATGAGAGTTAGCTTTATTTCAGATTTTAAAGTATCTTCTACGGGCAACAGGAAGGTTTTGAAGGGCTAAGTAAGGGAAGTATATAACCAACAGATGAAATGGAAGGGATTGACTTTAGGGAGATTGTCATAGCAGCATAGGCAAGAGGTGATAGCATCTTAGGGTAAGGTAGCTGATACTATGGGTAAGAATTTCTGATACAACCGCAGTTGATAATCATGATAATGCTATAAACATTTATATAACCCTTTAGAGTTTACAATGCAAATACTGTTATATTCTTTGACAATTAATGTCTAAAACTCTGGGTAAAATTTCCATTTTGTGAATGAGAAAAACTGGAGCCATAGGAAATTAAATGCATTGCTCAAGGCTAAGAAGCATAATTTTAACCTAAGTGTGTGAATTGCAAATTCAGCGTGCTTTCCCGTAACTGGCTACAAGATCGAAGGTGAGATGTATTTTAACGATTTGTTCCTTTACTCTAAAGATGATTGTTTGGGCAACCATCTTTTCTGGTCTGGATAGTATTAGTGCAATGTATGGAATACTATAACATGCATATACTATCTATCTATCTATCTGTCTGTTTGTCTTTAAGTCCTAATACGTACGGTTTGGTATTAGGAGGTAGCACTTTTGAGAGGTCGTAAACAGGATTTGTGTTGTTATAAAAGAGACCTCGAAGAGCTAGCTAGTACCTTCTACCATGTGAAAGCATAGCTTGAAGGCATAACCTATAAACCAGGACATTGTCCTTCACCAGACACCAAATCTTCTGATGCCTTAATCTTGGACTTCCCAGCCTCCGGCACTGTAAGAAATAAATTTCTGTTGGGTGTAAGCCACCCAGTCTAAGGTATTTGGTTACAGTGGCATGAATGGACTATGATAATTATCAAAGTTTGCTTTAAAACTACGTTAGGCATTTAATAAAAACCTTGTCCTTTTTACTGCTTCCGGGTGAATCTCTGCTATGATCACTATGAAGAGGCTGCAGGCCCTTTTTTCTGAGGCTTCCCAGCAGCAGGCTTTAAAGCTACAGTGGTGGTGGCAACATCCAGCTTTCCCAGTCCTTAGACCAGCAACACCTGCCATGCAGCCTCTTCATCACACAGAAACCTCAGCTATCCAGAGTCAGTGCTTGCCTGAGCTCTTGCAGCTCCAGAGCAGAGGTTACAGGAAAGGCTGGCTTTGGTATTTTCCCATCTAGACAAAATGCAGGTTAGGACTTCAGCACAGCAAGAAAAATAACCCAGCAGTCCACAATCACTCCCTGTCTTATTCAGCCTGAATACCTATCTTCTTTCTATTTTGTTTAGCTTTCTGGCATAACTAAAATCAGATGTATTTCTCTATGTAACTGCATTTTGTTACCACTCTATTTGAAGGCTGTTTAAGCTTGCTATTTATGAATTTTATCTAATTTTTAATCAGTACATGAAAATAAATACCCTTGCATTTGAAATTAAAGTTACAAAAGAACTCCAGTTAATGGAGTTGAGTTGCTTTTAAGAACAGGCTGTAGTGACCCTTCAATGTTTTTATTCTTAGGGCTTGGCTCAGTCCCCACTGGTCCTCCTAGTTGCTCTCTACAGGAACATTTTTCTGGAAGGTAGAGTCAGGCAGAGGAGTAGGGGACCCAAAGAAAGTTTTTCTCTGTAGGTGGTCCCTTCTAGATGCACTGCCTTAGCAGGCGATATGGACAGCTGGTTTCTACTTCACCCAAATGAGTCCTGGATGATCCCAGGTGTTCCTCTTCACATGGGCTGCGTGGGTCTCCAGGAGGTGGGAGCGGTGAATGTATAGTGAGTGGCTGTTATGGACCAAAGACTGCAGAATTGCTCCACATACTTTTCCTTAGTTACAGATATCTCTTTCTCTCAAGCAGATAGGTAGATAGGTCATCTATGATCATTGTCAGGGACAGTTGAAAATCTGACTTCCACAGGACACAATTGGCTGATACAACCCTGCCCCCAATGTTGGATTTATCTAAGAGCTGATCCCAAAGTGTCCTCCTCTTACAGAAAATCCCCGAGGGTCAGGAAATATTTCAGCTCTTTTTCAGATATTCCCAACCTTAAAACATGGGACTGAAGGAGACATTTTCTTTCAAAGGCACTGGCTATGGTGTAGGCATTTTGTTTCTCTAAAGTAATATTGCCAGGTAAGACAGCAAACTTTGTTCATTTCATGACAGTGTGGTAGCTTTTGACCCTTTGGGTCCCTCCTGATTTGGCTTGTGGTATAGTTTTCCTCCAAAATCACTGTCCTACGAACTCCACCCCCAGACATTAGTGGGCCTGGACACACCCTCGACATGGATCATCTTCTAAAAATGAGCCCCCTATCTGTTTTTATAATTTGTTTGTTTGTTTGTTTGCTGTCTTTTTGAGACTGGATTTCATGATGCAGTTCAGACTGGCCTTGAACTCACTTTGTAGCCCTGGCCTGCCTCAAACTCAGAATGATCCTCCACCCTCAGCCTCCTGAATGCTCAGATTACAGGGGTGTGCCACCACTTTTATAATTTTTTTGTTTTAAAAACCAAAACACAAAAAGTTTAGAAATAATATAGAATTTAAAAAAGCAAGAAATCAACTAGTTAACATATTGCATATTGTTGTCTTAGAAGTAGTTGTTCAAGTTACAGGATATAGGCATAAAAAAGATCAGACAATCAAATAATGACATCAAAAGCTATTCTTTTTGATGAACTAATAGAATTGGTAGTATAGTTATCTATCTTGCACCCTTATGTGTACATACAGTTATATGTATATATGTATATACATATAATCTTTTTCTTTCTTCCATTTCTCCTTTCTACCATCCCAGTTGTTCTTTAATTTTGAGCACTTTCTTCCCCTTTCATTATTACAATATCTATTGTACATTTTGGATCTTATTACTCTTTCAGATTTTTATTATTATTATTTATTGATTACACTAGGGAGACAATGTGATATTTACAGATGTGAGTCTGATTTGTTTCACTTATGAATATAGTACCAAGTTGCCTCCATTTACCTATAAAAACCTCAAGATCATCTTTTTTATAACTGAGTAATATTCCATTGTATAAAAATACCACATCTATTTCATCCATTCTGCAGTTGATGGGCATTTTGGTTGTTTCCAAGATTTAGCTATTACAAATTATGCTGCTGTAAACATGGATGCACATATATTGCTGTGACATGACGTTTTAATTTTTCTGGGAAAATACCCAGAAGGGGAATAGCTGGATTGAATGAGACTTCCAATCCTAGTTTTTTGAAGTATCTCTACACTGCTTTCCATAGTGGCTGCATCAGTCTACACTCGCACCAACAGTGGAAAAGAGTTCCTTTTTCCCCACAGCCCCAACAACACTTGTTATCAGTTGAGTTCTTGATGGCAGCCATTCTTTCTGGAGTGAGATGGAATTTCAATGTTGTTTTAATTTGCATTTATTGTATGACCAGTGATGTTGAGCATTTCTTCATGTATTTATTTGTCATTTGTATTTCTTCATCTAAGAAGCGTGTGCTCATCTCAGATGCCCGTATTTGGATTGGGTCTTTGAATTTGGGGGGCTTGATTTTTTTAATTCTTTATATGTTCTGGATATAAATCCTTTGTCTGAGGGACAGTTGGCTAAAATTCTTTCCCATTCTGTGGTTTTCTTTTTACTTTGTTGGTGATTTCTTTTGAAGTGCAAAAACATTTTAGTAAGATGAGATCTCAGTCGTTGATTCTTTGAAGCACTTCCCGTGTGGTTTACGTTTTCTTCATGAACTCTTTGCCTACCCATATGTCTTCAAGATTTCTACCTACCTTGTTTTCCAGTAAATTTAGTGTTTCTATTTTAATATTTAGATCTTTGATCCATTTTGACTTTAGTTTAGTGCATGGTGATAGACACGGGTCGAGTTTCAGTCTTCAGCATGTGGAAAGCCAATTTTTCCAGCACCGTTTATTAAAGAGGCTATCTTTCTTCCAGTGAACATATTTAGCCCCATTGTCAAATATAAGGTGTCTTTGTAGTTGTATTTGCATCTTCTAATCTGTCCATTGATCCTCGGGTCTATGCTGATTTTATCACTGATTTTTTCATTGTAGCTTTGTAGTACAATTTCAAGTCAGGAATTTGGATGCTTCCTGCCTTGCTTTTGTTTCTCAGAATTGCCTTTGCTATTCTAGATCTCTTCTGTTTCCAAATGAATTTTAGGAATGTTTTCTCTAGATCTGTAAGGTATGTTAATGGTATTTTGATTGGGATTGTATTAAATCTGTATAACAGTTTTGGGAGTATGGCCATTTTCACAATGTTGATTTTTTTCTAACCAAAAGCAAGGGATATCTTTCCATTTTTTAACATCCTCTTCAACCTCCTTTTTTAGAGTACGATAGCTTTCAGCACATAGGGCTTTTACATTCTTTGTTAGGTTGACTCCTAAGTATTTCATTTTTTTGGGTGCTGTTGTGAAAGGTGTTACTTACATAATTTCTGTCTCAGTGAGTTTGTTGTTTGTGTACAGGAATGTTATTGATTTTTGAGTGTTGACTTTGTATCCAGCTGCACTACTGAATTTGTTTATCAACTCTAGTAGCCTTTTGATGGAGTTTTTAGGGTCTTCTATGTAGAGTATCATGTCATCTGCAAATAGTGATAATTTAACTTCTTCCTTTCCTATCCTTATTCCTTTTATTTCTCTCTCTTGTCTGATCGCTCTGGCTAATGTTTCCTGAACTATACAGAATAGGAGTGGTGATAGTGGACATCCTTGTCTTGTTCCTCATTTTAGAGGGAAAGCTTTCAGTTTTTGTCTATTTAGTATAATGTTGGCTGTTGGTTTGTCATAGATGGCTTTTATCAGATTGAGGTAGATACCATCTATTTCAACTTTCTGTAAGGGTTTTATCATGAACAAGTGTTGGACTTTATTAAAGGCTTTTTCTGCTTCTACTGAGATGATCATGTGATTTTTGTCTTTGGCTCTGTTGATGTGGTGTATTACATTTATTGATTTGTGTATGTTAAACCATTCCTGCATTCCTGGGATAAATCCCACTTGGTCATGATGCATAATCTTCTTGATGATTTGCTGCATTCTATTTGCCAGTATTTTATTAAGAATCTTTGCATCGATGTTCATTAGGGAGATTGGCCTATAGTTCTCCTTTTTGGTTGGGTCTTTCTCTGGTTTTGGTATCAGAGTGATACTTGCCTGCAGGAATGAGTTAGGGAGGATTGCTTTCCTTTCAGTTTCATTGAAGAGTTTGAGGAGTATTGGCATTAAATCTTCTCTAAATTTCTTATAGAATCCAGCTGTGTACCCATCAGGACCTGGGCTTTTCTTTGTTGGTAAGTTTTTAATCACATTTTCAATTTCAGTAACTGATACTGGGTTATTCAAAATTGTTATATTTTCTTGATTCAGCTTTGGTAATTCATACATTTCTAGAAATCTGTCCATTTCCTCTGTGTTTTCCACCATATGTGAGTAAATATTTTCAAAGTAGGTATTCACGATCTTTTGAATTTCCATGGGGTCTGTAGTAATTTCTCCTTTTTCACTCCTTATTGCATGAATTTGAGTTTTTGTTTTCTTTTTCTTGATAAGGTTGGCTAGAGGTTTATCAATTTTGGTTATTCTCTCAAAGAACCAGCTCTTTGATTCATTAGTTCTTTGTTTTCTTAGTCTCAATTTCATTAATTTCTGTTCTGATCTTTATAACTTCCTCTTTTCTATGAGCTTTGGGTTTGACTTGCTCTTCTGTTTCTAGAAGCTTGAGGTGTGGCATTAGGTTGTTTATTTGTGCTCATTTTGTTTTTTTGATGTAACAATTTGTTGCTATATATTTCCCTCCTAGGACCACTTTCATTGTGTCCCACAAGTTTCAATATGTTGTGTCTGCATTTTCATTTAATTTTAGATATTGTTTAATTTCTTCTTTAATTTCATCTGTAATCCATTGGTTGTTCAAGAGGTTTTTATTTAATTTCTATGTGTTTATGTAGGTTTTGCAGTTTCTTTTGCCATTACATTCCAACTTCAGTGCACTATATCAGGTAATATGCATGGGATATTTTCAATCCCTTTGCATTTACTTAAGCATGTTCTGTGGGCTAATATATGGTCTATTTTAGAGAATGCCCCATGTGCAGCTGTGAAAAATGTGTTCTCTGATGTTGTTGGACAGAACACTCTGTAAACGTCTACTAAGTCCATTTGTTCACAGATTTGATTCAGTTCTGTTATTTCTTTGCTGACTTTTTTGTCTAGTTGATCTATCTCTTTGTGACAATGGGGTATTAAGGTCCCCTGTTACAATTGTGTTATTGCATATTTGGTTTTTCATGTTTATTAGTATTTGTCTTATATAGTTGGATGCTCCTGTAATTGGTGCATATATATTTATGATTGTTAACTCTTCCTCTGGAATTTTTCCCCTAACAAGTATGTAGTGACCTTCTTTATCTCTTTTGATCATTTTTGTTGAAGTTTACACTGTCTGCAAGCAGAATAGCCACCCCTGATTTTTCTGGGTTCCTGTTTCATGAAATATTGTTTTCCATCCTTTGAGTTTTAGTCTATGAGTTTCTTTTTGAGTCAGATGTATTTCTTGTATACAGCATATTGTTGGATCCTTTTTCTTGATCCATTCTGTCAACCTATTTCTTTTAATAGGTGAATTGAGCCCATTTACATTGATAGATATAACTGATAAGTACTGGCTCAACTTTGACATGTTATTTTCCTGTTATTGGTCTACTGCTTTCCCCCCTTGTTTAATTGCTTGCCTGTCTGGTGGTTTCCTTCTGTTCTTGTTCTAGGAATTGTAGTCATTTTTACCTCTCTGTAGTATGTCTTTCAGTACTCTTTCTAGGGTTGGTTTGGTGGACATGAATTTCTTCAATTGTTCTTTGTCATGGAAGTAACTTATTTCTCCATTAAATTTCAAAGAAAGTTTTGCAGGGTACATCAGTCTGGGTTGAAATGTGTTTTCTTTCAGGGCTTGAAACACCTCACCCCAAGCTCATCTTGACTTCAGGGTTTGTGCTGAGAACTCTGACATGATTCTAATAGGTTTTTCTTGAAAGATGAGTTGTTTCTTTTCTCTAACAGGTTTTAGTATTCTGTTTTTATGCTGAATTTCTGGGATCATAATTATTGTATGTCTAAGTATTGATTTATTTTGGTTATGACTGTTTGGCATTCTATATGCCTCATTTATCTGCATATCAGATTCTTTTCCCATGTTTGGGAAATTTTCTGCTGTTACTTCTGTGAATAGTTTTCCTACATCATTTGCATTGACCTCTGCATCTTCATTGATGCCTATTCATCTTATATTGTTTCTCTTTGCATCATCTTGAAGCTGTTGAACTGTCATTTCATGCTACCTTGTTATTTTTAAAAGTTCTTTCCTTTCCTTATCACTAGCTGCGACCCTGTCCTCAAAGTCCAAAATTCTATCCTCAGCTTCATTCAAACAGTTTTGCCAGCTTTCAATATAATTTTTTATTTCGTGAATATCTCTTTGAATTTAATTCATGCATTCCACTTCTTTTCTCTATTGTTCATTCAAGGTTTCCATCATTTCCCCATGCTCCTGTACTTTTTTTAATCTATGTCTTCTCTAGGTATGCTAAGCAACTCCTTTATTAAGGTTGTCATTTCTTTCTTTACGTTAGAGGTTATTTCTAATCTGATTTTTCCTCTATAGCCTCATGATTTGTTTTTTATTTCACTTGCTATCTTCTCAGAAATTTCAGGTGTATGATTTTTAATGACCTCTATGTTGATGTCTCCTGTACTTGTTCTTGATGGCCTGGATGTTTGAGATTGCATTTTGCATTTCTATTTTGTCATTTTCACCTCTTGGGTTAATATTTGGTCTTTCAATCCCACTAGTCTCAACTGTCTGTAGTGCGTGTCTTAGCATCCTACTGTGTGGTTGATGTTTGTCCAACTGCTGGGTCCCACAATGAAGGGGAGGGCCAGTCACCTGAATTCCTCCTACAGGGCTTGTTGGGTGAGTCCTATATTCTTCCTAGGCTGACTAGCCTAGGGGTATTGATGTAAGTCAACCCTTAGTTCCTACTGTTACTATGACTGATTCAGGCTGTTTCAGGCCACCAGATATACCTGACTATAGTGTTCACCTTAGCTGGGACCCTACTGTGTCACTGGGTGTCTCGTAAGTCCTTTTGATTTCCTCTGAGTTGGGGGAGGCCTTATTGGCACTCTCCTCAACCCACGTGATGTTCTCTGTATGGAGGAAGGACTTACCCACACTCTTGCCAGGCTCACCAAGGTTCTACAGCTGGGGGGAGATGGCTACTGCTCCTGTTTACCCACTAAAGTTCTCTATTTAAGAGGGAAACTCACCACACTGTCACAAACCCACTAAGGTCCTCTGTGTGGGTGAGGTGTTGCTGAGGTTCCCATCAGCCCAGCAAAGTTCTGCAGGTGGTGGAAGGGGTCACTGATTGTCTGTGGGCTGCAGCAGTCTTTTGGGTGAAGGGGAAGGGTGACCTATGATCCCACTGTTGTCCCAGGTCCAGGGGTGAGGAGTGGGGAAGCCGATGATTCTGCAGCTGTCCCAGGTCTGGAGACGAGGAGGGGCAGCCGACGATCCCACTGCTGTCCTAGGTCCAGGGGGTAAGGAGGAGGGACAGCTGATGATCCCACTGCTGTCCTAGGTCCAGGGGGTAAGGAGGAGGGACAGCTGATGATCCCACTGCTGTCCTAGGTCCAGGGGGTAAGGAGGAGGGACAGCCGATGATCCCACTGCTGTCCTAGTCCTGTGTCCACTTTTGTAACTTTTAAGCCAGTTAGGTCAGAGGGGAACAGGTGGATCCAGGATTGGCCTGAGCTGGCTTCTAAGAAGGACACCTTGGAATTTACATCATGACCACTCAAAGGTTTAGTGAATTTGGGCCTAAATTCACAGCAGAAAGGAAGAGACATGGGATAGTTAGGTTTCTGGACAGAGAGACATTCACAGCAGGCTGGTGGTTGTATAGAAGTGAGGTTTCTCTAGGCCACCAGGGGAGAAGCAGGACCTGTCACAGAAGCTGAGGGAAGGGTACAATGACAAGTTCCAGCCCTCCCAAGGAAAGAGAGTATATTTTGGCAAGGAGAAGGCAGATGATCAGGCCCCAAACCAGGCAGCTGTGGTTTGGGGCAGGGCTCCATAGCCACAAGGACTATAGTCCAAATGGGAGCTGAGCAGGTACCCAGCTATATGCCAGGCTTGGCCCACAGGATAGGTGGAGACAGAGTCATTTTGAGCAGGACATCTGGGTGCCAGAGAGCTTTCCTCAAGCAGCTGGATCCTGGCCTTAGGCAGCAAGTCTGACTGACTACCCCTACCCCTACTAGAGACAAGGGCCCCACATTATGAAACAACCAGGCTCCTGTAAGACCAGTACAGCTATTCAGCTGGAAACAGCAAGTATTCAGAAGTTGCAGGTTACGTTTTCCCTACTCTTCCCACCAGGGCCTGATTCTTTCCTATGGCAGGCAGCCATTCCTACAAACTTGAGAAGGCGAGGTCTTCAAAGCCCTCTGGCAGTTTTATTTTAAGTCTCTGAAATACAGTACATAAACACAATAGTTTTAGATGACAGATATGTGTCCCAATGTATATATACAGAGACATGCACATTCAGATAAATCCAGTATATATAGTAGATGGATTTCTAAAGAGTTATATTCAAATTGTATTTTTGTGAATAGTATCTGTTTGAAATTTGTCAAGGTGACATCTTGTGGATCTGTATAATCTCTTTAATTAATAGGGCATAGGATGCCTAACATTTATTTTTCCTTTCTTATTTTATTGTAGAAATTCAGAGCTAAACTTCCTTAATTTTTTTTCTAATATGGTTATTTTCATCTTTTAACCCACTTGTTACTTGTGTTTTGTCTATAAATCTTTGATGTAATAATTTAGTGGATGTTTATCGCATATAACTTTCAATGATTTTGGAGGCAAAATGTATAATTCAGAAGGATAATGTATACATAGTAAGTAAATGAGTTGGATTTTTTAGAACCTTTTAAGGTATTATCAGGAAAATTTGTCAATGAATGGATTACTAAGTTTTGGAAAAGCAGAATTCTGTTGAAACAAACAATATCCTATTATAAAAGCTGCCTGGAGGGTTTTGAGTGCAGGGCTCACTCTGTGTTGTGTGTGATAGTCTGTGTACTCCTGGGTAGGAGGATATTTAATCTGAAGGGCTTTATGGTTGGCAGAAACTTCTGATTTCCAAATGCAAGCTTACTGTGTGAGCGCTTCTGGCTCAGCACCTACCTATTCTCTGAACCGCACTTGCAAACACACTTAGGAATGTTGGCTACATCCTCCCTGGGCAACTGGGACAATGGCTTTGCAGTCTTTTATCTGACCCACTTGGTCAACATGGCGCCTTGACTCAAAGATATCAGGGGAGAGAAAGGCCTCAGTGTCACTCTGCCCATTCCTCAGGGTGGGGCAGGAGTGAGAAGCAACTTGACCTGCCCCTTCCACCTCTGGGGAGAAGC
Organism: Dasyprocta punctata; assembly: GCA_004363535.1. Taxonomy (NCBI): domain Eukaryota; kingdom Metazoa; phylum Chordata; class Mammalia; order Rodentia; family Dasyproctidae; genus Dasyprocta; species Dasyprocta punctata. Next base: position 32,495 of record RJWM01003216.1, on the reverse strand, counting down.
AGGCAGTGAAATCTCCCCTTTCTGCCCAGAGCGAGCCAGTGGCACTGGCTGTCTTAGCAAGACTCTAATTTCATTTTTCACTCTGGCATCTCCCTTTTACCTATCTTCACTTCACTCTGTTCTTGGAGATCATTTGCAGAGGAAGGAATGTGTGCTGGGAAATCAACCCCACACATTTCACATGACCAAGAACAGACTGTGACCCAGCTTTGTCAGTGCTGGCTGGAGGGGCTGGCATCCAGAAGCGCTGCTGATCTTCTGTGAGAGGGTGAATGTGGCAGACAGTACTGACCTCTAGGAGATGCAAAGATGAGTCACTCTCTCTCAGTGCTCCAGACTGGGGCCGTTGCTGTGGAGTGAATGCCACTCACAGACCCACTCAACTGGAGATAAAGCAGTCCCTCAGGCCTCATTTCATAGACCAGAAATGGGAAATCTGAGGGCTGATCTGGAAGTGATCTTAAAATAAGTGGAGGATTAACATGAGAAAAAGAGATTTAACTTATTGGGTATATTTTTGGAGAATAAGCCCTGCGAACATACCTCAGAAGAAAACAGAATTGGGCTCAAGATGGGGAAGGCTTTTCTATTCTATAGCATTGTTCAAAAGTGACTTGGGACATGGGTGAATGAATGCATTTTTAAAATGAGGCATAGACACACAGTGGAATATTATGTAGCTCAAAAAAGGAAGAAAATATTAATACATGCTATGATATGGATGAACTTTAAGTGCAGGATGTTATATAAAATAAATCAGTCACAAACAGACAAATTCTATGTGATTCCACTTACACACAGATGATATGAGGTAACTGCAACAGTGAAATTCACAGAGACAGAAAGTCAAATGGTGTCTGACAGAGGCTGATATCGGGTAGAGAGAAGCAGAAAGTTGTTTAATTGGTAGAGAGTTTCTCTCTGGGATGGTGATAAAGTTCTAGAGATGAATGGCAGTAATGGTTGTACAACACTGTGAATATACTTCATGCCACTGAACCTACACATAAAATGTTGAAGATGGTACACTTTATGTTAAGCACATTCTGACACAATTTAAAAATTAATTTAGCATTGAAGGTTAAAGGATCCCATGACAGTAACAGGAAAATGACAATTAGTATATCACATGAGCATGAATGTGCCCCTTTGGTAGTTGCTGCAAGTTTTATTTTGTAAAACAATGCCACTACCACCTTTTAGTGTGAGGAAGAAGGGATTCATTTTTCAGAGCTTTAAAGAGAGTTAGGAAACAGGCACAAGGCCCCCTCCCATAGGGAAGAAGAGCCACACCTCATAGGAGATGTCACTTTGGTCGTCCTTCATATCCGTGTATGTGAGGGACAGCTGAAGAGGTTGCATGGTATAGTGAAACGTTCTATGATGTTGAAGAAGGCGTCTTCCTAGATATTCTATGGCTCTACTTTTTAGAATTTTAATTGTTAATTGGTATAATTTAGATATACATAATGATTACCTTCAACATAGGGAATTTGTACTTATACTTGATATATCTTAATTCCTATTTTTTCCCATTCACCTACCCTCCCTCCAGTCCCTTGTCCCTTTCTTATTTACAAAGCTTTGTTTCCATTTTAACTTTCTTTTCTCATTTTATTCTTTTCCCTTCCTTCCTTCCCCCCTGCCAGTTCCCCTTTCCTTTTGAACAATTTCTTCTTATTTCACAGTATCTACTATACATTTTGGTCCTTATTTACACTTTTATTTTTTCACATAAGACAACCAAAGTGATATTCATATATCTGTGACCGATTTATTTCACTTAAGAGTATGGTCTCAAGGTGCATTCATTTACCTAAAAATGTCTTCAAGTTTATCCTTTGTGGCTCCGTAATACTCCATTGTATATAAAAAAAATCACATCTTCTTTATCCATTCATCTGTTGATGGGCATTTGGGTTTGTTTCTAAGATTTACCTATTACAAATTGTGCTGCTATAGATGTACGTGTATCACTGTGGTATGGTGCTTTTAATTTTTTCTGGAAGATATCAAGAATGCGAATAGCTGGGTCAAATGGGAACTCTAGTCCTAATTTTTTGAGGAACCTCCACACTGATTTCCACAGTGGTTGTATCAGTCTACACTTCCACAACAGCCCTTTTTCCTCACAGCCTCACTTTCAGTCAAAGTATGTGTCAACCACACCAAAGCGCAGTAATGCGTAAGAAAGTCCTAAGCAGACAAAAACCACTTTTGACAGCCTGGTACATATATCCATGTTTATTCTTACCATACTTACGCTGTATAGAAATTTAAGTTATATATAATAACACATTCTTACTGTGGACTGTTCACTGATTTCTTTGAGAGAAGGAAAATACACCATGCTTCTGGTTTTATTATTTTATTTTTGTTTATTTATCTATTTATTGTCTTTTTGAGACAGGGTCTTGCTATGCAGTTCAGGCTGGCCTTGAGCTCACTTTGTATCTTACGGTGGTCTCAAACTTCCAAAGATCTTCCTGCCTCAGCCTCCTGAGTGCTGGGATTATAGGCATGCACCATCATGACCAGTTTCTGATTTTAGAAAGAGATATAAAAGGAAGGAAGGGGAAAAAATAAGTACGAGCCTTGACGTACACAGAGATGGATGGAATGACTATATTTCATTGGTGATTTTAAAAAGTAAGGTGGTGGAAATGGTTTGGAAGGTTTTGAATTTCTTTCAAATCATTTTTTTCAAACCACAAACATTCATTGCAGGGAACTGAAAGATTTCTGCTGTTAGCCATGATGGAATAGCAGGGAATGGATTTATCCTTTTGCCTAAACCACTAGAAAACGACAAAATATGTGAAAAAATTGTTTTCGAATATTAGGGCATAGGTAAAACTATGATCCGATAGGGGCAGGGGATCCTTGCAATCGCTCCTGGTTGCTGCTTGAAGGCATTTTCCAGAATGCAAACGCTAGGCAGTATAAACAGAGTTCAGCATCTCATTGAGGCGCTAGAGATCCAGCCGAGGAAGATCAAAGGCCCCAGAATTTAAGAGTCTTCAGCTGAGTACTGATCTATGTATCCACCAGAAGAAACTGTGAGAGAAGAAATCACCCAAAAGCAGCAGGGTGAACAATTCCTGAGACTCACAGGACTAGGAATACTTTGTACTCTCACCAGCCAGAGTTTTTCCAGAGTTCTCAGAAGGGGAACCTTTCTCATTTAGTTCCATTTTAGTAACAGGATAAGTAAGTTGTGGATTAAAAGCTGTTCTGGAGTCACCATAACAAAGTTTAGAATCAAGCCTTGAAAGGATCCAACTGATCCCAAGGAATTCAATTCTGTGCTGGAATAAAGCTCAACATTATTTAGAAGAATGCAACAAAATCTAGCAACCAACAATGTAGAATCACAATGTCAGGTATTTAGTCAAAAATTACCAGGCATACAAAGAAAACCATTAAAAAACTGATGAACAGAAACAGCACCAAAAATTATAGAAATAATGAATTAGTAGACAAGACCATTAAAATATCTGTTATACATGCTCCTCGTTGCCAAGAAAGTAAAGGAAAACGTGAATACAAGAATGCAAGTTGATATTTTTAAAAGACATAAAACACGAAGATGAAAAATCACAGTATCTGAAATGAAAAGTACTGAATGAAATAAATAGCTCATCAAATACCATAGAGTAAAAACTAAATGACATAAAAGACACAGCACTATACAAAATGAAACAAACAAACAAACAAACAAACAAAAAAACAGAAGAAGAAAATTAACAGGCCCCAGTAACTTGTGAGCTTCGCGCCTGTACCCTACATGAATGACGCGTGTGTGACAGGAGTGCGGAGGGGGCAGGGCAGCCACGCGGGACGCGGCCAACATGGCGGCGCCGAGCCGCCCCCGCTGGAGGAGCCGGATAGGCCGCGCGGAGTGAGGCGCCCAAGAGGAGGAGGCGGCGGCCGAAGGTGAGGGCCCAGGGGCAATGGTGGCAGCGTCCCCGCCCCTCTGGCCGGCAGCGTCTCCTCTCCGCGCCCGTTGCCGCCGAGGAGCCAGGAAGAGAGGCTGCTGCAGGCCGAGGCGAGGCCGAGCCGGAAGCCCGCGAGCAGTGCGCCCCGGAGGCTGCGCGCCCCGGCCGGCTGAGGAGCGAGGAGCGAGGGGCGGCCGAGCCGCCCTTCAGCGAGCGGAGGACTTTGTCCGGTACGTGAGGAAGGAGCACTTGCTGGGCCATGCACTCGAAGATAGGCCTCGGGAGGCAGATGGAATCCACGGGGTGGTTACAGAGCGTTCCTCCGGTGAGACCTGACCAAGTGGAGAAATTAAAAAAATGTCAGCCCTAAAATCGTTTCCAAATTTGGGAGAATGATAAATGATTATTATCCTGAAGAGGGTGGAAAAACTAAGGGGAGTGCAATGAGGAGGACCTGGGCCCCAGTCAGCTCCCTGAAAAAGGCCGGCCGCGGACGGACGCCCTGCAGCTCAGGGTGCGGCCAGTGTGGGCCAGCGCCCCCAGGACCAGGCCTCCGAGGAGAAGCTTCAGCCGCACAGAGCCCTTGCTCAGGCGCCTCCCTCCCACCCCGGGGACGAAGACAGAACCCCCTGTGCAGAGCCCAGGGGTGACTCCTGCCACCATCACCCAATGCAGAGTGAAGAAATGAGGTCAAATAACCGCAACCCTGTGCAAAAAAAATACTGGTTGCCAGCAAACAAGCAATTCACACTGACAGGATCACACACATCCAGAAATTTTGAACCCAATTGCTCTGCATTAAAGAATTTCTACCCCCCCAACAAGTGCCAACAAAATGATGTGAAAGAGGAGGGAAAATGTATTTGAAGAAGCAATAAATAAAAATGCCCCAACTTTGATGAAAACTATGAACTGACCAGTTCAAGGAGCACAACAAACAGCAAGCAGAACAAACATTAAGAAAACCATGCCAAGACACACCATGATCAGATTGCTGAAAACTAATGGTAAGACCAAAAATGCAAAAGCAGCCAGAGGAAAAGAGACATGTACGTACATAGGAAAAACAACCACAATAAAGTGACAGCAGACTACATAATCCGGGAAGCAACGGAGTAACATTTTTAAAGTAATAAATGAAAAACTGCTAGCCGGGCGTGGTGGCGCACGCCTTTAATCCCAGCACTCGGGAGGCTGAGGTGGGCGGGGCGTTGTGAGTTCGAGGCGGCTTGGGCTACAACGCAAGCGCAAGAGCGGCCTGAGCTACATAATGCGACCCTGCCTCAAAAAAACTAGGGCCGGGAGGTTGGCTCAGTGGCTTAAACGCCTACCCTGGCAGGTGCGAGGTTGTGAGTTAGATTCTTGGTGCCGCAAAAAAAAAAACCCTGCTGCTCTAGAATTTTATATACAGCCAAAATACGTTTCAAGAATAAAACTAAAATTAAAACTTTCAAACAAAACCTGAAAGAATTCATCACTAGCAGTTACAAGAATAAATGGATTTTTTTTCAGGTAGAATACTGCACAAGAGAAAGGTCTACACAAACAATTAAAGTGTGCCAGAAATAGTAAATGTATATTTTGTTTAAAACATGACTGTTTAAAACAAAAGTAACCATAGTGTATTACAGTATTCATAACCTTTGTTAAATGCAACAAAATACCTCAAAAAGGAAAAAATAGAAATGTACTCTTTTTTTTAAGATTGCTATAGTGTAAAGTGTACTAATATTATTTGACATCAGGCTTAATGAGTTAATGTTAGGCTTAGTAAGTTGTATGTTATGTACAAATATAAAAATAATTTACAAAATATATTACACATATCAAATCCTGTTAGACTCTTAAGTGCAATTTTAATGATTTTTTCATTCTCAAATTTTTCTTTTAGTCTTGTCATAAATAGTTATAATGGCGTTTGTAATTTCAAAATTTAACCTTTTTTTTTGTGGTTTAACATCTGCTCGTCTTTTATTAAATAATGCCAAATAGCAGCAGAGGAAATATTTTCAGCATCATGCTGGTCTCACCCAGCTAAATTTGGTACTGTGGAATTTGTTGGTGAGGACAAAAGATGTGAGAATTCCTATGCTTGAAGTAACTCTGGCTTCAGGCCATTTCTATTTAAGTGATGGATTGGAACAAATTGTGTTTACAAACTGATCCTGTCATTTACAAACAGTACTACTTTGTGGTCGGAAAAATATATAAGGTCTGTGATTTGGAAGTCTGATACAATGCACATAGTAAAGAAAAAAATGTACTTTATTGGTGCCCTTTCTTATTCACTTTAGAATGAATATGATTTTGGAAACCGCAATGGAAAATTTGCTTACTTAATAAATAGCCATTCTTGTCAGATGAGTAGAAGAGAATACTGACCTCATTTATTTTTCCACCAATGAATCTCCCTATTCAGGGCTAAAGTGGGGCATATTTGTAACCATTAGCTTCAAACAAGGTCTGTTACTTAGGGGGTGGATAATTTGATAGTGGTATAATACTTTAAGTGTAATAGATGGCTTAGAGAAATTAGTTATATAGTTACTGAGTACATCTAGATAGAGACGCAGGCAATCTGGCTTCATGGTAAGGACTAGTGGGGAATCCAGGGGATACAAAGAATGCCCCTGTTCTGCCATTTGCTAGGCCTAAAGCAAGATTACTCAACCTCTCTGAATCTTGTTCCTGCACTGGACTAGCACTGTTCCTTAAGGGGAGTAGCTCTTTGGAGTACCTCAGGTTTTTTTTTTTTTAATATATATTAATGTATCTTAGAAAATATCACTATATACAAATAATTTCATTAATGTTATTGATGACAATGAGCTAAAAATAGAAAAATCAAGGCACTATAAAGATATATTGTTATGTGAGTTATCATCCAAATAACATTAAAATGAGAGAAAATACTAAAGATTTTTAGCTTTAAAAACACCAAAAGGTGGGGTCAAGAGGATTTTTTAAAAGCATACACAGTATTTCCACATAATAGGACAAATGAAATTAAGTATCATACCAACAAAATTTTGAACACTAGGCATCACATGGACATAGGAAAACTTACTTAGCACACTCAGAAAAAATGAACCCTAAACTATGATGGGTAAGGTTGAGAAGCAATTTGATTTGCACCCAGAACTTCTGAAAAGCCTGGGAATCCATAGCACCAGTCACCTCTGAAGCAGAAGCGGAGAAGTGAAGTGGAAAACACAACTGTGGCTAAAGTTTGCTTACAAAGAAGTGAGACACCCTCTGTCACTCCCCACCAGCTAGAGACCTTCCTTTCCTCACTCAGTCTGCAAGATATACACGATAGGGTCCTTCCAAAAAATGAGAGTGTTGGGATACCAAGGACATGCAGGTGAGATAAACTTTATGCAACCACCAACAGTTGGAGCTACAGTAGGTTAAATGTAGAAAATTTTACCAAACAAGCTATAATACTATTGTTAACTCTACAAAGAATTTCCCATGGAAAACAGGTAACTGTGGCAAGAAAGAAAAGTTTACTATGTGGCTCAAATGACAACAGCATTTTCATCATTAAAGTCATAACCACTGAACATTGATTTTGTCCAAATATCTATGATGGAAGAATGGAGAAAGATGAGAGTGGAAATTGGGGAAAGAATACTGAAACGAAGCTTACTCTAAATCTTCTGTAAGAGGAAGGCAATAGATAATGCCAAAAAAAGTCATTTTTAAATTAAAAAGCATGAAGTGTGAAAAACAAAGTGAAGTATGTGGTGTTCACATGTAATTTCTAGCACTCAGGAAACGGAGGCAGGAGGATTGCAAGTCAAGCCTATCCTGGAGAACATAGACCCTGATTCAAAAACTGAAAATGAGTGGAGGTATAACTCAGTGCAAAGCCCTGGATGCAATCCCCAGTACCCCTGCCATCACCAACAAAAAACAAGTAGAAAAATCACTTCATTTTTAAAAATGAAGAACTAGAGGTAAATATGAAAATAATAATTTAGGAGCACCAACATGGTAGCTTCAGAGAGAAGGGGAGCTTTTATTTTCTGTAACAAATATTATAGAACTATTTAACCCTTACCTATGTCAATATAAATTTGATACAGTATTTTAAATTCCACTTTAAAAGTTATAAAAATGTTATGCAAGTAACTGAATTTTGAATATTCTAACCTGGAAGACAAAAACTCTGCCAGGTTGTTAGTGAATCTAAAGAAATAGGATTAAAAATGATGGAGTAAAGACAAGCAGCAAAATATAGCTTCTCTGGAATCTGGAATGGGGACACCTAGAAAACAGCAACTTGGTAAAGAAAAAAGAGGTAGATCTCTGGGAATAGGAAGTGAGCTGACAAGAACACTAGAAATTACAGAGAAGCTAGAGAAGTGGAATGCAACAAAGAGAAAAGAACAAAGCATTCTGTAAAGCTAACTCTGGCTCCTGGGGAAGGAGCCTATTTTTGTTAACACAATGTAAGCTCAAAGAGGGTCAGCAGCACCAGGAAGAAACAATGGATCAGGCTGGCGGTGCTAGTCCCAAGAAAAGCCCGCAGTTACTGTGAAGTGCAAAAACAGTGTGGCTTTTTACTCTGAAGGTAAAACTAGCATTAGAACAGAAATCCAGTGTACCACCTGTCATATTTGAGAGTGTTTAATCAGCAGCCATTTGGGGAAGGAGTTCATTGCTTAAGACTGAGCTACAAAGCAACTGCACTTTAGAGTTTATGGGACCACCCTATGTTATAGTTTATATCTACATGTCACCCAAGAAACTTGTGTGTTTAAGAGCTTTTAGAAGGTGATAGAATTGCAAGGGCTCTAGTTGGTTTGCTATCAGGAGGTAAAGTCTGGTCAGAAGAGGCTCCTTCTTTATTCTCTCTGCTTTCCAGATGCCATAACATAAGCAGCTCTCCTCTGCCATGCCTTTCTGCCATACCATCCTGCCTTGGAGCCAGCCAACTATGGACTAAACCTCCATAAACAGTAAGCCAAAATAACCTTCTTCACTTATATTGTGGCTGTTGAGTATTGTGTTCCAGTGATAAAAAAGTAACAAAGACAGATTTTGGTACCAAGAATGGGGTTGTTGTTGTGATGCTACCTGACAGTGTGGTTCTGAAGCCTTTAGAACTGGTTCTTGGGAGACATTTGAAAAGATTTGGAGATTCTGGCTGGTGAAGAAGCCCTAGGATGCTGGAAGTCAAGCTTGGTGAGAGATTCTTGTCAGAACTTAGAAGACCAGAATGCTGATAGAAATGCAGGTAATAAAGAATAATAAAGACCAGGCCCAGGAGGTCTCAGCTGGGAACAAGGACTCCATTGGCAGGTGGACTCCAGGCCATGTGTGTCATACTCTGGCAGAAAATTTGTCTACATTTTGCTTATATCCTGAGACTTTTCAGGAGACTGAAATTAAGGGTGGCAGACTAATTAATCTGGTGAGGAAATTTCAAAGTAGCCCAACCTTCAAGCTGTAGTGTGGGGCTTTTAGCCAGCTCTACATTGAGAATGAAGAACAAATGTTACAACTGAATAATTTAAAAAGTTTTTAGTTTGGCCAAAAAAGGAAGTTCCAGTAAACGTGGACCCTGTGAAGTTGCAGCAGAGGAGAACTCAGTTGCTGAAAATATTAGCATTAAGAAGAAAAGAAACCAAAAGATATAAAGAGAAAAATAAAAGACAGATACAGTGGTACCTCAGTTCACAAACTTAATTCTTCCCATGATTCTGGAAAAGATGGTTGCAGTTGTGTTGGTCACCTGATGCAGAATTTGCAGACAAACACAAAACTTTAAGCAAGCATTTCTGTTTGTAAGTCAAATTGTTCACAGACAAAAGCATTTGTGAACTGAGGTATCACTGTAATAGGAAGTATGGAAGGATGGGAAGGAGACCAAGAGATGGAGGGAGGGAAAGGAAGGAAAGGGAAAGGGGATAATAAAAAGAATTTAGATGTATTATGTACATGTACCAACTCCCTACGATAAATATAATTATTATGTACTGCAAACACATACTAATAAAAATTTAAAAATAAAGAAACAGTTATCATTCTCTAGTGCAATTTGATTGTTGCTATAATACCTGAACAGCTTAAGACATATGCATATAATATTTAAATTATAGTGAATTATTTGAGGGAAGTGAATTGGAGAATTATAAAACAGAGACATTACAGGTTTTCATAAACCACAGCTGGAAGCTGCCTGTGACACCTAAAAACTTTTAGGTAGTCATTCATAAGGGTGTATTTCTATATTTTTGCCTAATAAAGTACTATATTCCTTCTCATTGCTCTTTTTTTTTAAAGTTAAAGATGATCTCTAGAATAAATGGCACTAGGATGCAAGGCTTTATTACTTCATTGGATGATATTTCCTAAATTAATTAAAAATATCAGAAGGACGGGTATGTATCTAGTATGAAATGAGATAAGTGTAAAAATACAGGTACTAAATGAATAACTGCCACCTACCCCCATGGAAAATGAGATTCACTGGTAATTGTCCAAATTATAACCGATCATTAAATGGTTCCTGGACTCTGGAACTTGAGTAGTTGTTGAAATGTAAAGAGCTTCTTCAACAAAACAGTCTGATGGTTGGAAGGGTCTAGAAATACTTCTGAAGAAGGACAAAATTAATGGGTAATACTGGGTTTTACATTTGATGGTTGGGATGTTCCCATGCCAAGTGCCTTCTTACATGTGATTTCATAATAATTAGGACCAGCTGTTTCTAAGCAATTCAGGTCAAGCCAGATGCCAAAACCCAGCTGCAACACTTACTGGAAGATCTTTGTCATCCAGAGTTCCCAAATATCCTGCAATCAAAAGAAGGTAAATTCTGTTATCTTTTCCCACTAGGCTGAAGTAGTTTTTCTTCTAACTGCTGAAAACTCTCTGTTTGTCACTTGCACTCCACATCTGAAGCTAATGTTATACTGCATGCACATGGAAGAATTCTTTCTGAAGCTTCGTCAACAACCTTTCCATAATGCTAGGATTTGTTTGGGAATTACTACCCATACTTACAAGTCAAACCAACTCACTCATAATTCACATATTTGTCAACCAGTTAAAATGAACCCTCTACCATTTCTCTGAGTTGAAAGGAACTGGGTGGTTGCAGTGATGAGGCAGAGCAGGAAGGGTTTTAGTATATATTCTGTCACAATTTTTGAGTTTAAATGATGTGCAAGAATTTTTTGTTCCAAAAAGTGGTTACTATTTACACATTTTTCTTCAGTAGAAGAATACGTTTGTTCACTGACTGGCTCACCTTAGCTACAGGAGTTCCAGTTGACATGGACTGTACTTTAGAGACGTGCACATTTCTTTTCCTCCAGGTCATTTAAATTATATTCTTAATGTTTGGTTATGAATTTCTTGAAATATTTTAAAATGTACATTCTTTCATCTCCTGTTGCTTTTCCATATTCTACTTTGGACTTTATTTTCTAAGTAATGGCTTAAAAAGACACCTACTTGAGCCATGCAGTATTCCATACAATGTTTTTCATATAGGGGTTGACTTCAGTAGCACTAAAGTCAACCAGGCTTTAGCGTATTGTTGGGGGCTTAACTGTTTCAGAGGCTCTAAGCTTAATTCAGGGTGGCCTGCTCCTTCCTCAAGCCTCTGTTTCCTTCCAATGATCACTTGTTACAGATGCAAAGGAAGTAGAGCAAGAGCTCCAGCCCTCATTGCTATTTGTGTTGGTACTAACTTGGAGCTAAATGTAGAGTTCCCTACATTCCTAAATTTGACCCTTGAGCTGGGCCTGGAATTGAGCTCAGGCCCTCCAGGGACTGCCCCTGTGATCTCCAGCCTAGGATAAGCTTGTCTGGACCAGCCCAGGCTTCTTCTTGGTGATCTAGGTCCAGTTTGCGCTGGAGAAAGTTGGTTAAATCAACTTAAATATGCCAAGATGGGAAGAAAGTTGAGAGAGGAATTTTTCACATGAATTCAAGACCTATCTGGATCTTGTGACCTGTACCTCTAACAAAGTAGCCTCTTCCGTCTGTGCTGGAACTGACCTTAATGGTACAGGTATAGCAGGAAGCAGGCTGACTTCAAAGGAGCAGGAAACTCAACCCTAATCTGATCCCTGCTTTAACCACCCTCAGCCACACTTCTAAATTCTTTCAGATCCTGTAGGAAAATAGAGAGATAGAAAATATTCATTTATATCAGAAGTCTCTACAGTGAAGTGGTTGCATTGGCGAATATTCAAAACTAACTTTTGGAGCACAGTAAGAAAACATTCAGACTTAGATGTATCTTGATCTAAAGTAAGACAAGTTAAACTTTACTAATATTTAATAAATAGAACAACACTGGTCTCTTGAGCTACATGTCAGAAAGTCAGGTGTTCTAGAAAATAGAGGGAAAAACCTCAAGGAATCCTATCAATGGGAGGGATTACTAAATTTACCATGTTTTTTTTTTTCTTGTGTGTGTGTGTGTGTGTGTGTGTGTGTGTATTGTGACATAATGCCATTTACATGTGGTGGGTTTATGGGTTCAATATAAGTTTCAATAAAATTAAATCTGACAAAATTAGGTTAATGACAAAAATATCTTTCTGGCACAATCAAATAGTAAAACTAATGACAAAATAGAAGCATGGGTTAACAAAAGGAAAATGGTACCTCAGACATCTCTCATTTATCTATCACAGGAGGTAAAAATAAGGACAATTTAGTTCAGTCATGTGGAGAACAAGCCCCCCTCACCTTTGATCATGCATAATGGAGAAATCAGGCTGAGGACCAGAAATGCAGTGAAACAGGCAGGCAGGCACACCTTGGGTGTTATAGTGAGTGATTTATCCCCTAGCATGCGGGTCCCAACCCCTAGTTCCTCATTGACTGAGTACTATGGGGGAGATACAATCTTTCTGGATGCCACCTAGATTTCATTAGGATATAACCTTAGCTTGCTTCCTTTGCAAACATATTGTGAGTTTAAAAGCAAATGATTGCTGGGTGTGGTAGCACACATTTGTAACCCCAGCACTTAGGAGGCTGAGGCAGGAAGATCGTCACAAGTTTGAGGCCAGCCTAGGCTATATAGAGAGTTGAAGGTCAGCTTGAACTACACAGTGAGACACTGTCTCAAAATAAATGAATAAATGAATAAATAAATAGACCAATAGATAGGTAGCAAATAATTAAGTCACAGGTGAGTAATTGTCAGTACTTTTCCAATCAGAGTTTGCATAGTAAAGCCTTATTTTACTATTTATCCCTTCCTCCTTTGTTTAGGGTCCTTTCAGCTGTGTAATCTCAGGCACATCTGAGGCCAAGTAAGCAGGTTGTATACTCCACTCAGAGTTAAAAGCTTTAATCTTGAAAATGAACTCCACTGTAAGTTTCTATTTCTTTCAAGTTATACGGCCCCAACTGAAAGTATGATTGAGGGCAGAGTTATGGTTATTTTGCTTCTATCTCATCTTTCTGAAATTTCTATTTTATAAATATTTTCAATATACTTACTAGATTAGTGTAGTTTTTATGTATGTAGCTTTATAAAAAGGTAAACATTTCATGAGCTAGCATGCTCAATTTTTTAAATACTGATATGTACAATGAAAGCAGTTGGAGATCACTGTTAAAGAGGAGCAAACTAACTAAATAAATAAAGTTTTAAAAAGAAGAGCAAACTACAAGAAAGAATACTTAATCATTTCTCCAATATTCACAAAACAAGTGAGTGAGAACCAGAATAAGTTCTGGCTGTCTCAAGTCCCAACTACTGGCCGCTTCCATTTCTCAGGGTCTCTGTGAGTCTCTACACTTCACTTGCTTCAGATATTATTTCTAAGAGTGCATCTGACTTAAATTCGTGAGGCAGTAAAATTATGCTGGGAGAGTAGAATTCTGGAGTTAAATCAGTCTTGGAATGCAGTCCCAGTCCTGCAGTTCACCAGTTCTGCAGCTCTCATTGTGTCAGTTTTCCTGTCTGCCAAACGGCTCCTCAGCTCCTCACTGAACTCAGTTAGTCTTCCCTAACCCTAACCCTAACCCTAACCCTAACCCTAACCCTAACCCTAAATATATTTAATAATAGGTAAATATTTATTATATTAATAAATAAAAAGCACCTGCCCCTTCCATTGTAGCTACTGTGTTTAAATTATAATTCATGAAATTTAACCCTAGAGAGTGAGGTTGGTCCAAAGAAGTCAATAATCCTATAGTAAGGGATCAATTCCTTTATTCCCAATATATCTACATAGATATTGCCCTCACCCACCTGAGACCACTTCTCTAAGAGTCTCCCATCTCTCCACACTAAACCCCTTAAGGATGCTTCACTCTGCCAAAGAGGAGGCCCAGCTCCTTTAACTGTCTTGATGATACTGATCAACCATGTCATTAGGAGTCTAAATACTGAAACCACATCCCCTAGGGAGACATCAGAATCTTAGAGGTGGGGGTTTGACAAAGTCATTCCATATAAAGATAAAGTATAAATTAATATATGTAAATAAAAATGCATGTGTAACAAAACTACAAAAAGTAAAATTCAACAAGCCATTTTGCCTGGTGAGGATACTTGGAAGAATGCGTGACTATAATGGAGGTATGGAGTAAGGGAAGTCCCTCTAAATGGGCATTTCAGAAGTAGGCATAAGTATGACAGCTTTATGTTTATAAAAGGACACAATTTTAAAAATGACCAGCAAAAAATGAACATGCATTTCAACAAAGAAGGCATTCAGGTGGTAAATAAACATAAAAGGATGTTTAACATCATTACTCATTACAGATATACAAGCTAAAACTATGAGATACACAAACTAAAACAGCTATACAAACTAAAACAATGAGATATCACTATGCACTTTTTAAAATGATTTTAAAAAGAAAAACAAATGGAGGGGGAGGAGGAACAGAAAAATGGGAAAAGTAAAAAAAAATGAGAAAAGAAGAAAAACATGGAAACAAAGCTTTTGTAAATCAGGAGGGCAGGACAAGTTGAAGGGAGGGTAAGGGAATGGGGAAAAAACAAGTTATATCATGGATAGGTACAAATTCTCTATGGCAAATATAATCATTATGTACATCTAGTATGTGCCAATAAAATCTGAGTAAAAAAAGAAAAATGAATCAGAAAACACCAAGTGATGATGAAAATTAAATCTCATATTTCGTTACTTAGAATTCAAAATGGCACAGCCACTTTGCAAACAGTGTATCTACCATATAAGAATTCTGCTCTTAGATGTTTACCAAAAATGAACTGAAAACTTATGTTTTCACAAAAGAAATACACATATGTTTATCTTAGCTTTACTCATAGTAAATAAACTGACATAACCACATGATGGAGTACTACTCAGTGATAAAAGGGAAAAAACTACTGAGCCATAGAATTCCATGAATAAATATCAAACACTTTTTACTTAGTGAAAGAAGTCAAAACTAAAAACCCTATATCATATGATTCCACTTAATTATTCTGAAAAAAGTAAAACTACAAAGACAGTTGCTGGGGGAAGTGTACAGAAAGATCGACTATAAAGAGACAGCCCAAAGGCATTTTGGGAGTGATGAACTGTCATATATATTGCTAGGGTGGTGAATACTACCTGCATGTTTTTCAAGAACCATAGTATTAAACAGCCCAAGGAAGAGGGAACAATTAATACTCATATGATTGGATCAATCTTGCATGTCTATATCTGTTAATGTAAGAAAACATTTTAAAGATAACGATGCGCAAATTGCAACCATTGTCAAGCTTCTATCTTCCGGTTTTGTAAACCTGCAGTGTTGTGTATTTACTCTAGTTGTTTGCTTGTCTCTTTTGCTTGTTGTTTTTACTATATATGTCGTTTTTTTGTTGTTGTTGTTGTAGTTTTTGTTTGTTTTGTTTTTCTTTGCTCAAATAAAATTTAAAAAAATAAAAAAATAAAAATAAACAGCCCAAGGAATGAATTTATTTTATACAAGAAAAAAGAATCAATGAAATAGTAAGAGACTTAAAATGAAAAGCAGACTGTGGTGAAGAAAATTTAACAGTGTGACAAATATGACAGCATACTGAAAGGGAAAGAGAAGAAAGGGGCAGACCTAAGGTACTTTGGAAATCATGTCTTGGGTAGATACCGCAAGGCTAAACACCAAAGACAGCTATGCACAAACATTGTGCTTTAGTGTTTCACAGGGTATGGGTTAGCAAATTTGAAGCTACTTTTCCTGTGTACTGTGGTTGAACAAATAAACAAATATACTACAGATAATGAGAGCCACAAATAAACAAAGGAAGAATGCTACAATGAACTACACTGTGCTAGGTTAGGGTCTTGATATCAGCATAAACTCATACATATTCATGTGTTTTTAAATACATATGCAGAAAAATCAGGGCCTTTCAACTTTGGTTCCATGGAAATATTTTTAGTCTGGATAATTCTTTGCTGTTGGGGCCTGTCATGCACAGTGTAGAATTCTTTACCCAGTAGATTCCAGTAGCACTTTGCCATTGGGTTGTGACACCCAAACTGTCTTCAGACATTGCCTGATACCCCCGGTTATGCACATGTGTATGCATAAAATTGCTCTAATTTGATAACCACTGAACCAGACATAGAAAAATGTGTGTATGAAAGCATCTATACTTCAATTCCTAACTGTGTTCACTGGAAGGACCTACAGTGATATCCCAGAAACAATGAGCTCCCTTCCCACCCAGACCTTGGCTTCTAAATATCATTCTCCAATAAAAGGAATTAGTGCTTCTCAGGGAAGTGGTTGACTCCAGGACTGGGACAGAGAAAACACAAAGCAAGCTTGAATCATTTTGTGGTCCAATATGATAAGGAAGTACTAAGCAGCAACAATAACAACAAGAACAAGAAAAACCCCAACAGAATGGGGGTTTGCTGGAACTTGAAGAGCTTCCAATGGCCAAAGCTAGACCATTTGTGCTATAAAATGAATACAAATAATATTGGATTACAATGCAAAAAACAAAATAAATGTCCATGTGTTTATTGTGATGTAAATGAATAATGGAAGCAGAAAGATAACTCTCCCTTCTAGAATTCAAATTAATAAATGTAGAAGGAATGAAAGAAACCCATTAGAACTTAAGGATATCACAGAAATAGTAGCAACAGGCAAAACTATTTATTAATGATAAATTAGTGAGTGAAAGTTCGAGGAGAAACAGGATGTTAGAGAAAGCTGATAGATGTCACCTTGGTCAAACGACCAGTGTTAATGTCACTGATAATGAAACACTCAACATTGAGTACGGTCTGATACGATGCACTAAACAGGTACACCACTTGTGGTATTTTTCCTCTATTATCGCAAGGTAACCAGGAGGAAACACTGGACAAATTCACACTGAGAAATAATCTACCACATGCCATGTCATTAAAACTGTCAAGATCATTGACTACATTGAAGGACAGTACATTACAGCAGACTGGAAGAGCCTAAGATGCTCTGTGACTAAATGAGATGCTGGCATATTAAAGGATGCTAGTTAGAAAAATTAGTAAAATCTGATGATATTAGTAGTAACAGTATTGTATCAATGTTAATTTCCTAATTTTGCTGATTGTATTGTAGTTACAGAAGGTGTTAACATTAGGGGAAATTAAATGAGACTAATGAGCACTCTTTGGATTATTTCTGCAACATTTTTATAAGTCAAAAATTATTTTTTAAAGGTTATTTAAAAGATGAGGATGATAGACATATCCCTCTGCATGACACCTTTCGTCAATTGCACCACAAATCATTTTCTGTTTATTTATTTATTATTTTATTTTACTTTATTTTATTTTTTTGCAGCACTGGGGATTGAACTCACAACCTTGCACCTGCCAGGCAGGTGCTTAAGCCACTGAGCCAAACTCCCAGCCCTACAAATCATTTTCTGAATGCTACACGTGAGCCCTAAAAATGAGTAAACTTCCTAGAAATTGACTCCAAAGGTGTACAGAGGTAATTAGAAAACCCTAAGAACTCCTGTCCACCATATGTTCTTTCTTATTTTTACAGATCTGTAAAACATACCATTTTCTCTACAAATTGAGTGCTTGCTATAACTTAAAAAAAGAGGATATGGCTTTTAAGTGGTTATTAGGATCATTTTGAATGAAAATGAAAAGAGATGTACACTTGACCTTTTTCCTGATAAAACCACTTTTTTTTTCCCTTATAAAAATTTTTTACAGAATCATCAAACAGGGGTCAACCTGAAATGTTCAACATTGCAAGAGTTGTGGTTGGAAAGGGGCCAGGGAATCACCAGGAGAGTGAGGCAGAGCTAGGCTGGACACGGAGTCTGAGGTGCTGAAGACAGGTAGAGAGAGTGATTGTCTCCTCCTCTGTGCTGACTGTCACAGTCACTCTTCTTAATATGTCATTAGGTGCTGTTGGAATTGTCCCAGTTTGGCAGATGAGAAGGTAGGGCAGCTAAGTGACTTGCTGCCCAAGGTCACACAGTTATAAGTAGCACAGCCAGGTCCAGAAAGCAAATATTCTCATGTCGTACCCAACACCACTGCCACTTTCATCAAACCTGATGGTGTCTGCTACGAATGAGCAGTCTAAGGCTGAGAAACCAGGAAGTTGTCCCGGGGTGTGCATCTGACTGGGGGAGATCAAGAGGAAGACAGGGGTCTCAGTGTCAGGCTGGTGGGAGCGTCACGGCAGGAGGAAGACCTAGAGCACTACAGTAGAAAGAAGACTCCAGTACCAGGCACAGAAACCGGTCTTCTTTTAAGGCAGGGGATGGTGGATGTGAGCAAAGCTGGATGTGCAGTTGCGTGAAGGAGCCAGTGAGGTTGAGTGGTCAGAAGCATAGGAGCAGAGTCATGCTGACATGATCTGAGCCCAAGCCCTGAGAATCACCTGTTGTGTGACATTGGTACCTTGTTTGTCTCTCTGGGCCCAATTCCCTGTCTATAAAACAGTGATCTTAATTGTAAACCAAATCGTATCATTCGTATTCTCAAAACCTTCCAGAGGTGTCCAATCATACCTAGAATAAATCCAAACACCTACAAGGCTCCATATGATCTAACCCATGGCTCCTCCCCAGCCTCTCCATCTGTTTCCCACTCATGTTAGTGCAGCCACACCAGCTTCCTGTCTGTTTCCTGCACTCGCACAGCTCACCTCAGCAGACAGCCAGGTGGTCCTCCTCCTGGGCTGCTCATGTCCAGTCCTGTGTCTGGCTCATCTCTTCATTTAGGTCACAGTTCAGAGAACCCTTCTCCAGCTCCCCTCACCTCTCTTTTTGCATCCTTGTTGGTCAACGCCCTCCCATGGCTTTGTTTTCAACCTAGTGACCATCACCACTGCCATTACATTCAACAACCTAGCATCCGTATTTCCTATATCCCACTGGACTATCATCTCTGCTCCTTGAGTGACTGGATAATTTTTTAAAAAATTATTGGTTCTTTATAATTTATGATGGGATAGGGATGTGGTATATTTATTTAATTAAATTTAAAGCAGGGAAGTGGAAGTAACTAAGAATTTAATTGAGGCTATTTATAAAAAATAAAGAACTGAAAACAATCCAAATGTTCATCAATTTGGCATTTATTAAATAAAATGATGTGTATTCACACTTGTAACATGTTGTAAAATCATGGAAAATATATATAATATGTAATTTAGAGAGAAAAGCAAGTAGTAACACAACTCATGTGCAATGATACAATTTATGAAGGGGAGAAACTATTCTTACAAATGGCTTTACATGTAAATAGTATAGTTTATTGTTATAGATTTATAGTTGGATTTACATGTAAATACAATTACAAATTTTACACATATTTGCAGATAGTTTATAGATTTTATTATATTAAAACACATCTTATAAATATATTTATATAAAACTTACGTGTTATTTTTTTCTCTAAGAATATGTACATTAAACTATAAATAGGAGCTACCTCTAAAAATGAATTAGAGGGAATGCACAAAGGGAAAGGATGATTTTTCAGGCTTTATTCTTTACATTTTAGTGCTGTGTGAGATTGTTGCAATAAATGCATATATTTGTAATTAAAAATGATAATAGCAGAAAATCATTAAAAGACAGAGGACGCTCCCTTGACAGAAGTCTGAGGGTTGCAGTAAAGACACAGGGAGCTCAGAGATCTAGAAAGAGGATATCAGGGGGCTGTGGAAAGATGAAGCCACTGTCCTCTCTGTCCCTGTTGGTACGAAATATGATGCTATGTTTGAATATTTCCCAAAATTCATGTGTATGAAACCCAGTGTCCAAAGTCAGAAGTTAACAGTATTTCAGGGGAAACCTTTAGAGGTAATTATGATTAGATGAAGTCATGAAGTTGAGAGCCCATGATTGTATTAGTGGCATTACTTTTAAAAAGAATAGAAAGGAGAAAGAGATGTGGCTCTCTAGATCCCGCCATGTTGGGAAGGGAAGCTCCAACCAGAAGACAACCTAGCCTGCCTTCCTGGTGAGTGTGCGTGACAGGCACAGACTCCAGGAGGAGAAAGAGATGTGCCTCTTGTAGGCCTTCCGGAGCATGGGCTGAGTATCAAGGACTCCCACCCCACTCCCTCACCCCTGTAAGCAACCTGCTGGTTCAGAGGACTGGCTAAGTTGGTAGCAACTATGGTGCCTAAAGCAACTAAACGCTTGTATTGTTCAGTTGATTTTGCAGGCCTGGAGCTGGCAGTCCAAGCATCTCTTGGGAAGATGATAGTATGCAATGTAGCAAATATGGGGGATCCTCCTCTATCTTGTCTTTGAGGCCCAATATTGTTCTCATTGTTTTGTTTTATTCTGATTAATTTTTTTTGCTTTATTTCATACTCTGTTTTTATTGGTTGTATTGTGTTTCATTTTTGGTTTGATTTTACTATACCTGATGGATTGGTCAACTATTCTGAAAGTAACAAGATGTACTATAGTAGCTATTGTTTTCCTAGTATCTTTCTTTGAAATTCTGTACCAGTTCTACTGCTTTGTTTTGATTGACTTTGTTCTGTTATGTTTTCTTGGATTTTAGTATCTTTGAAATAAATAAATAAATGAAAAAAGAATAGAAATCTGTGATAGGAAGCTTGCCCTATTTTACCACGCAGTGCCTTGTGCCACCTTGGGATCCTGCAGAGTCCTCACCAGATACTGAATAGATGTTGGCACCATGTTCTTGGACTTCTCAATCTCTGGAATCATGAGCTAAATACACCCATTTATTATGAAATACCTAGTCTGTGGTATTCAGTGACAGCAACAAGAAATGGACTAAAACATGAGTTTATCACCATGGACGCCACAGAGTGCTAGGAAAGGGTCTTATGCATTCACCTGCTTGGTTACTATTGCTCCTAAATGAGGGGCAAATGATGATGCTGCTCAATTCATCTGTCTCCCTAATGGATACCTACTGACTCTCAAATGGTTTTTGCTCATTTTAAGCTTTCATTGTAGTTGGCTGTTGTTAGTGATGGTGGTATTGGTGTGTGTGCATGTACCTATGCATGTGTGTATGTGTATGTGTGTGCAAGGTTGATACAAACCAGGGTTGACTTTGTCCCAAACCTGTATAATATTGATTAGAGCTGTTTTCTTTTCTTTGCTTCAATGTCTTCAACCTATAACACCTAAGAGTTGTACCAGATGGTCTGCACGGTCTTCACAAGGGCCCATAATCGTGTTCCAGTCTACGAGCCTTCAGTGGACTTAAACCCTCTACCCAAAGCAGTGTGGAGCCTTGCAAGGCCTGCAGACTTACAGCTTAAATCAATTAAACGAGTATATAAACACTTTTGTTTGTGCTTTCATCCTTCTTCCAAAGCAAAACAGCGTAACACATCTTGGTTGCTAAGTGATACAGAATCTGACCAAGTGCAAGTACAGATAATAGCAAATGTTGCATGAAGGAGGTTCATTCATTATTGAGACGTAAAGGTACATGGCTCGGCACTGCTTCTGCACACTAAGATGGAGCTCAGTATAAACCCTTTGCACAACTAAACAATTGGATAAATATTGTCACTAGCTAAGAGAAGGACTGGTATGAAGACAGAAATGTTTGCACTGCCTCACAATGACCTTGAGGACCAGTCTGAAGATTCTCTCAGGGCCCACAGTCATTTGGGAAGTCCTGAACTGCTTGTCTTGTGGGAGGAGGCTTAGGTGGATGAGTTTCCCCAGGTATAGTGAATGAGGAAAAGGGTGCTCATCTTTCCAAGAATGACTACTTCTATTCACAGAATGCTCTTGAACAAAAGCTGTTGTAGTCCATTGCCAAGTAGACTTATCCTTTATGGTTGGGAGATGAACCAGCTACTAGTGAAGAGAGGCACATAAAGGTGTTCATGAATCTTGTGAAACAAGTAGATGCTACTCCTATAAAAGCAGCATTTGACATTTTTTAAAAGCCTGAATAATGCTTGAAAGTTATTTGGTTAAGAAGGTTAAACTAATTTATCCATGCTTTCCTTTATCCTTTAATTGGCTTAATAAGGTCTTTCTTCAAAGATAATACAAAGAGTAACTTAAGCCAATTTTAATTATCCACAGATGCCCAAATGCAGTCACTCATATTATAAGAAAATTATGTGTTAAATTACATGTTAGACTTTTCCAGAGACTTCTATCTATTTATTTGTGGCATCTGTCTTCCTTGTCAACTCATATTCTATTGTAATGGTTTTGATTTCCAATTCTTTTTTTTCTGTTAAACCTTTGTCCTGAGAGATTGTCTAGTTTTAACTCTTTATGACATCTCAGATCAAATGGCACCAAGCTATACTTCTGTTGTCTCTGAAATTTAGCTTCCTCCTAAATCTATATGAACTTAGCAAATCAAGCCACATGAAGAAGGATACAAATGGGATAGGGTCACTTTTTAATGTTTCCTTTTTCTCACCTATGTAAGTGAAATTGGTCACTCTGAGTCTGTATCTAAGTGAGAAAGAAGCAAACAAGATTGTGTAAAGCCAGGCATGGTAATGCATGCCTATAGTCCCAGCACTCTGGGGCTCTGAGTCTGGAGGATTGCTACAAGTTCAAGGTCAGGTTGGGCTACATCGTGAATTCAAGGCCAGCCTGAACTACATAGCAAGACCCTGTCTCAGAAAACAAAACAAAACATGACGGTGTGGTCTAGGATAAGGAAAAACTTGACCGACAGTGAGTCGACTAGGCTGAGACCTTTCTGGGCCTCAGTTTCCCAGGGGTAAAAAGAGAGCATTGTAGCCAACTGACCTCTGTGTCTCTAGTTACTCCTTTCACCTTGTTGTGAAGGTGACATTTTGGGAGCAGCTGGTAAGATTTACACTCTATTTTAGGTCAACTAGAGAAGGAAAACGTAAATTTTGAGAATTGTGACTACCAGGTTACCCACGGGGCCTACGTACTCACCTCTCTTCCTGGAGAGATTAGGAAATTTAGGTTTGACAAACAAAAACTAGTCATGTGCTCATTGATTTAAAAAGACAGAAAAGGGCTTTCAGTATTTTTCTTAAAAGACAAAACTATTACCAGTGTATTTGGAGTTGAAAGAAAAATATACAGGGGAGGAAAAATATTTAATTTTTAAAATGTTAAACCACCAAATTGTGGAATACGAAATCCTTTCCTGGTTTTGTTACTAAGTGGCCCTGTGATTTAAAGCTGCTGACAGCACTAACCGCTCACAATGACACTGTCCCCCTTTCTTCCTCACACAGACCTGGCAGACACTCATTTGTATGTATGGTTTCAGCCTGTCTACAGTGTCTGGCCAAAGGGACAGATACTAATGACATAATGTTAATTACTACCCAACAACTTCCTTTCATTAGGGTGTTTATCATTCTCATTTCTGCCCATTAAACCAGCTGGTATGAGGGTCCACTGACAGCCTGAGTTCACGTACTAGTTTCACCCAAGGCCCACAAAACATAGATATTTTTTCCTTTGGATAATAAATTTTTTTTCTGTTTCTATCTCAGCTGAGAGCTCTCTGAGATGGAAGATGACACCAAAATACTGACTTGGAAACAAATCTTTTGCTGCTGTGGCTCATCTTCAGAGTGGCTCTAGATATATTCTGGTACTGTAACCGGATAGTATCCATCCATGTGTTTAGACATTTGTGTCATTAGTGGGTACCAAATAAGCCTCATTCTAACCATTTACACCAAGAAACTATGAAATAAAGCATGCATTAGTGAAAGTATAAACTATTTTAGGAAGAATACTACCTTTCTCTCAGTGCATCTCTAGACAAGCATGACAATATATATTTCACTAAAGTTTAAGAGGGTAGGTATGGGTAGCAGGTAGAGAGTAAAATATGGGAGAAAGGACTAAAAATCTAAAACCATGGATAGCACCATAAAATATAAACTGGCATATATTTACATTTCACAATAACAACACGACCAACCATAATGACCTCTTACAGCTCTCTATTCTATTGTTTACTCCATCTCTTTGTACTCCAAGGAGGGACCTGGACAAATTGCCATTGGAATGACAAAGCAGTAGAGACAAGTAGGCAAGTGTTCTTCCACGTTCTCACCCAGTGGCATCTCTCAACAATAATTTGTCTCAGAATATGAAATGTAGGGGACAGAAGAAAATGTTAAAGAGACAATTCATAAACAATTGAATTTTTGGGGAAATGTGGTAGATTCCACTTTAAAGGGCCTCAGAAGTTTTATTCTCATCTGCTGGACTGCCTTCTCAGAGCATTAAACAAGTGGGTCTTGGGCTTTTATATCAGAACATGGTGCAGACTTGTGATTTTGTCAGAGGAGTTTTGCAGTAACAAAAGATACTGGCTTTTGCAACTTCCTAAATCAAAGTTAAACCAGCCCTGTGTTTTGTATTCTTAATCCCACCTACTTCCCTTTGTACCCACCATGTCCCACCCACCAACTGACCCTCTCTCTGGGATACATGGTGGAAAGTCAAGCCGTGCTGAATCAGTCTCATGGGTCTGATGTTAGAGAGCTCTCGGCAGGACAGTCTTTGATGTTTTGTGGGAGACCAGATAGAGGATGCCATCAGCTTGAGAAGGGACCTTAAACTAACAAATATTTGTTATCTAATGCAAGACTGATATTCAGCTGTCATGTACCAGTATGGCTACACCTACTCCTTCTTAAAATATCAAAATACTGCTGTACTGATTAATGAAAGATCAGTACTCTGAGCTTCTCAGTGCTCCCTCAGGCCTCACACAAGACAATCTCTTCCCTGGGACCCTCTATGACCATGTGCCTACAAGATTAACACTTTGCTCCATGGAGGCCTCCAAGACTCTGCTGGCCTTATACAGAAAGGGGATGCCACTGACATGGGTGTAACTTTGTACACTGTCACCATTGGCTATAATGTCCTAGCACTAAGACGGTAGCATGTAGCAGAATAAAACACTGTCCACAAGTTGCCAAGAATTTCCAGGATGGTGTAGAACCTTCATGAAAATGGCTCTGTACTGTGTCCCAGGAACTTGGAGATAGTGGCACTTTAAGGAAATTGACTTGCAGGCTTGAAAATTGAACTTTTCCAACATGCTAGAGTGGGTTAGTTTCTCAGGGACAGATCCTCATCACTGAAGCTCCCAAGAGACTGCTGCATAAACAAAAATGACAATTTTTAAAATTTACAATGAGAAATAAAAACTTCTAAGCAGAGTGGACACTTGTGTCACCTTGACTAACACATTTTCTCCCAGGAGGAAATGAAAGGAGCAAACAAACGGTAATGGGAATGTAGCTTGAGTACACACCCCAAGAAGGGGATTTTAGATGGATTGTTTTAATGTCAAAGGGTGTCACATGTTCTTAAGCTAATGCCTTCATCTCTTCTTTGGAAGTGGGCCTGCCAAGCAGATAGGACTGACTGTTCCCTTGATCCTCTCCATGCACTCCTCTCTTGCCAGCCCTCCCTTTCTGACCCCCACTTTCTCTGTTCCATGCAGACATCCTGCCTCGAGTGACACATTCTATCTTTAGATTTGTTATTACCACACCACCAGGCTCTAGCCAAACTCCATTAATTTCTTGCACCTGGCTTGGAAGACAGTTTTTCATTCAAGTATCCCTCTTCCCTGATACACACACACACACACACACACACACCCTACTGTTTAGGTTAGATTATTATCACTAAACTCATTGGTTCCCAGCTGAGTTTGACTACACTTTTGAAGCATTTTGAGAAATTTTTAAAAACATTGACGCCTGGTTAAAAAACCCAGAAATTCTGATCAAATTTATTTAAAGTGCAATCTAGACATTGGACTTTTAAAGCTCCCCCAAAATATACAACCAGAATTTGAGGCTCCTAAAGAGTTGACATCTAAAGACAAGTTTTGTATTAGAGCAAAGCTTGAGAGTCATTGACTGAAGTCTCTCATTCGGAAGGTATTTCTACCTGCACCAAACTTTAACAAATGCTACTGTTTGAACCTGAGATTCTGAGTTATTTGGTCTAAGGTAGGATCCAAGCATGGGCTTTTCTACCAAGTTCCATAAATGATTTACATGTGAAGCCAAGACTGAGATCCAACAGTCTAAACATCAGTTCGTTTGACTCTTCTGTGTCAGTTCCTTCTTGGACGTGGCACGGCACATAGGAGACAAATCAGGAACAAGGTCTACAGATGAGAATGGTAGGGACCCATGTGTTTATAGACTTCAAGGCATCAGCAGCAAAAGCATGTGGCAGGAGGCAGTAAAGGTGTTCAAATCATGTTTGCTTGTTTGTTTGCATTCACACCAAATTTATATTTCCCTGTCACAGAATGAGTTGAGGTACAGAATCTTGGGGTCATTTTCGTGGGCTTATCACTGGGGAACTTCAACAGAGTTCAGTGTTTCTGACTATGCTCCAGTCAAGAGGCCTGCTGTGTGATTTTCTCCATGGAGTGTGATCATCGTGTCTTTTGTGAAGGCTCTTTGGCTGTTTCTTGTGGCCTTTCCACAACAGAACCCTACTTTCCCCAGGTCATCATCTTGAAAGAGGTAATGTTATATTTTGGTTCATACTCTCTTCAGAAATTGTTATATTTTAGCAGAGAAGCAAGAAACTGGAGAATTCCAGCCTGCCATTTTCCTCAACTCAGTAAAGATTTTTATTTTCCTTGCAATTCTCTAATTTTCTGTTGTCATTTCTAACATTTCCAATGTACATGAAAATTCATTTGAACTTTCCAAGTGTTTTCAGACTTGTCTGATTACAGAGCATCTGGGTAATCCATCAAAATACGTTTTGGAAGCAACCTTTAAAAAGAAAATGCAATCTTAGGAGAGGAAAAAGCTTTGGGCAAGCCAGTACATCCACCCAACGTTTTCCTGGGACTTGTAGTGGCAGAACTTGGAATAAAATAATTTTGATTAGCAACAAGGGTGGCACAGAAGGGCAACTATGTCTGGCTGGGCAGGTGATGCACAGCACAATTTTCGGGACACCACTGACACTACATTCTATGGCCCTAGCACCCTACAACCAGCTTTCCCACCATCACATCCCATAATCTTGGAAGACTATGAAGTTCATTGAATTACAGGTTCTGGTTACATTGAGAATTTGATAAATGTAGAGTTGGGGAGATGACTCATTTGTTCTGGGCTTTGCATTGTTCACTTGGAAATCGGTAGGTGCTTTTCAGGTCTCAGTACTATTCTTAGCCACTTTGTTTAAGCTGTGGAAGCCCCACCCTTTTGTGTGACTGAAACCATTTGTATATAATCTCTTGAAGCAGAGAAATTAACATGAATCTGAAGTGGAATTTTTCTCTCTGGCCCTATGTTTTATGCATTCTAGATTTGGTGATTTCTTCCTTGAAGAACCACTAAATTTCCCAGTTCATTCAAATGAAGAGTCAGTACCTCTCAGAAAGCAACTATGGAAGAACATACAACACAAAAATAATAACATTCTGCTTTTTATCTTATAAGATATGACCATATAAATATACATGATATCTGGTCATGGCAGTAGACAGCTTTAATTTCAGCACTCTAAGAAGCTAAAGCAGGAGGATCACAAGTTTAAGCCCAGACTGAGCAACTCAGATATTTAGTAAGACTGTGTTTCAAAAAAAATAAAATAAATAAAATTAAGAGCTGGAGTTGTAGCTCAGAGAAAAGGCCCTGGGTGCCTTTTCATGTAAAATCTCCCTCTCTCATCATAACTGACAGACTACAAAACAAGACTGTCTTTGTGTTTAGAAACCAGTGCTTTATCCTCTCATAGTTTTAGTCTTCTATCTCTACGGAATCACATATCTCTTGGCACCTCATAGATGTAATCTTAACTGGCCACAGTGAGAGGCTTCTCCAAATTTCCAGCTGTTGCACTGAATTATAAACCCAACAAAGGGAACTGGTTCGTATTATATTGATAGATATTCAGTGCTGGCAATGTGTGGGGACCTATACTCTGGCTTCCTCATTTGACAATATTTATTGGCTCATTGTAGAAATTAACAAAAACTTTAAAGAGGAAATTTGCTAGGAGCACTGTGTTCTTGTGTTACCCTAACATGTTCACTCCTACAAAAAGAACATCTTGTAATTGTTCAATGTCATCCTGGAAGACCTACAAAGATTTTCATTTAGAACCATAGAATTCTAGAGCTAGCAGACATCTTAATGGTCATTAATCAGCCACTTTTACCATATTTTTATGTAACAGGAATCAGGGGTATAATGTTACATAGTAAGTTTGTGCTATCCTTGAGGACCCCAACTTACTGACCTGATATTACAAACATTTTCCCAGGCCTCATCTACCTGAGGTTGGAACACATTCAGGGTAAAAACCAAATTTCGCTTGTTCATGCCCACACCAGTTAAGCTAGGACCTCTTTAGGGCTTTACATGTCTCCCAAGTGTTTCCCCAAATCTCTTTATACTCATGGACAGCTTACTCCAGTCAGGTATCCACCATTCCATTGATGCTGTATCTACCAGGCCTCTCTTTTCTTCACAAAATGCTTGCTGGTGCCACATGTCATGCCACAGCACTGGAAAGCATTGAAGTCCTCAGCATGTTAAAGTTGCCTTCTGTTGTTTATGTTACACTCTTTTGGGTCCTGTTCACCTAACCTTCTGCAAATCCTTAGGGAGGTTGCTATCTCAGAACCTCGGTGCTCTGGTCTTCTCTTTAGAGAACTGAGAGGAAAATGTGAATGTCTTGTCCCATGAAACACGAGCATAAACTAGTGACAAACAATCCGCTATTCTTGCACTTTGTGTTAGCTTTAATGATAAAACCTTTAACAGAGTCAAACTAGCACAAGATTTCTGCTCCCCTTATGGGGAGTTCTTTCCCAGAGGGCTCCTCTGTGCTTCATGTACATCAGTCTTATAAGCCTATCCCAGTGGTTTATGACAGCCCCAAATTGTACCCCAGCTTAGATACCAGGTGGGATTTCTACTGTACTAGTAGCTCTCTTCTTCTAAATCCATTGTGATAATTAGATGTCAAAAGGTCTGACTGGCTGGCATTTGGGAGGGATTATGACTTGTCCTTTGTTGTGACTGTGTTTAAATACCACGGTTTCCATCTGTGGTGTTCTTAGCATCAGCTACAAGCTTCAGCAAAATGGGACAGTAGCAGAGAGTCAGTCATGGTCTGCCCTGCTGGACCTCCACACACAGGTGTAGACTTCGGGCTTTGCAGGACTTTCAGCTTGTACAATTTGGGCACTATCTTTAGTTAAAACAATATGAAACGCCAAATACAAAGTCAGGAACAAAAATGAGTATTTAGAATGAGAGAAGAACTCATGGCACATTTAAAAATTTACAAAATTGATCAATAACAAAAACATGATAAAATCTAGAAAAATATCATAATAATTTTTAGTTTCACAGCCTGGCATACCTCTCTAAATGATCTTTTATATTACCATGATTTTAAAGTATCAAATTCTATAGTGAGCTTAGATAATAAGTCTTCCCTCTAGCATGGCTGGTGGGAAATTGTTTTTTTAGTATTATTGATAGTTTTAAAAATTAGGCTATTTTGGTTTCACAAGATGTTACTGGTTATATCATACAAACTTTTAGGATGGACAGAACATTTATCAAATTGCTCTCAGACATAGTTTGTAAGGCCCCAGGGCATTTCAGGTGTGTGGATTTCCTAGAAACCTACTTCTTTTACTTCCCATGTGGCTTCCCTGGAGAGTGAGCAGGAAGGTATCCACCAAAGCCCTTTCTCTTCCCACCACTGTGCTGTGACTATTGCCCCATTACCAGAAAGCTTAAAATGGTACATGGCAATGGTATATGGCAGTCAAGGCTGAGACAAAGAAATAAATCCAGGTCCCAAGTAGCTATTTTCTGATGCTTAAGTACCTCCAGTTATTAAAGAGATACATTTATGTTGGATCAAGTCACTAAGCCAGTGGCAGGAATGAATGAATCCTCTGAGAGCCCCATGCACCATGTCTTCTTTAATTGAGTGACTGACAAACCCTATGCAAACCTAGAGGCTGCTGAGGGGCCACCTGAAATAGGTGTACGGACAGGTGGTTGGTGGACACCCAGGACGAAGTGTTCAGCGGGTAACCACATTCAGTCAAATCCAACTGGATTAAATAACTTGTTTCGTTTACAAGTTTTAAGAAATTTCCCAGGAACAAGCATCATGCTCCCCAGATCTATACTTTCTGCCACTTGACATTGTTTTCAATGATCAGCTTATTTGCCAAAGATTACTTGTCAAAGTATTTGATTAAATGCAGTTAAATGATTATGCCTGTGTTTTGCTACTGTGAGTTTGTAGAACGCAAATGTCTGTTTGCTTCAAAATTGCAGAAATAGCTTTACTTCATGTTTAATTTTCTGCTCAAAATGCAGTTGTTCGAAATAAATATATTTTGTTTTGGTTACTTAACATAGATGCCCTAGGAACACCAACAATTTCTTGGTACAGCAGGGACACATGCACTGGCTCACATGTCATAAGCTTTTTTTTTTTTTTTTAACTTTCCTTTTTAGCTCTCCAAGTTATTTTCGTATTCACTTGAGGTTTGCCCTAGTATTTTTTTCCCTCTAGCTTTCTTTATCGAGCTCTGCATTTCGCCAATTCTTCCATTTAGGTGTTTGCATTTATAAGATAATTTCTGAATAGAAACAGTATTTTTCTAATGCCTTTAGTTTTATGTTTAAGTGTGTCTATTTTCTAAAGGCTGAAGCATGGAAACTGCTTTTCTTTTCTACTTCTTTTTCTTCAAGAGCCAATCAGGAATTAATATATATTAAGCAACTAGTGTGTCAGTTTCAACTTAAGTGATAGGCAATAGAACAACTTAGAACTTTTGGTTCCAAGTTTTATTTTCTAGCTTTTTTCTCTTCCATGGACTTTTAGGACATGATGTTGGCTCCTGCTCTGATCCCACCCATGAACGTTACTCCAGCTTCATGTGTGCAAGAACGACACTACTCATCTGTGAAGCTCTGTCTATTTTACTGACCTCTAGATTCATATATTAATAACTAATGGGATCCCACCATGAAGCCCCACACAGCTACACACAACAGCATCTGCAAGATTACACAGTAATTACAATTAAAAAAATTGATTTGCCTCCACATAATGAAATAAATCTTTGCATTTGCTTTCTCGTTTTTGCTTTTGAATGAAGTGTGTTAATTCAATAAAAATCCCTTTTTAGAGTCAGCCAAATTTCAAGTGGTAAGATAAGTTTAAAAGAAAATAGCTATTTTTACAGTTTGTTTATTATACTTTAATGTGAAGTAGTTAAACCAAGAGATTGCACATGATGATAGAAGTTTGTTAGACTTCTGGGGCTTTAACCTGTAATTCTCTGGTGGGTGTCTAGGCACATACACTATGTCAGGCACCATATTTATGAAAGTATAGGATATGGAACACTTTCTTGTTAGAAATCTTATTTTTAAGAAATTTTGAAAACCTGTGTGTCTTGGCTACTTTTCTCAATGCTGGGACAAAACATCCAAGAAGCGCAAGTTAATGAGGAAAGGTTTATTTCAGCTCATGGTTTGTAGAGGTTTCAGTCCATAGGCAGCAGGCTCCCAGGTAGGGCAGCATGGCAGGAAGCAATGAAGAGGAAAGACAGTCCATTGCAAAGCGGGCAGGAAGGCAGCAAGTAGCAAGCAGCAGCAGCAGCAGC
The DNA here is from genome assembly GCA_004363535.1 of Dasyprocta punctata. NCBI lineage: Eukaryota > Metazoa > Chordata > Mammalia > Rodentia > Dasyproctidae > Dasyprocta > Dasyprocta punctata. The sequence continues at coordinate 445 of RJWM01003216.1, read as the reverse complement.
AAATAAACCTGCCTTTCCCTTTTATCCCAAACAGATTACAAACTTTTGGGTTAGGGCAACTCACACCCAGGGGGAGCTTCTGTCTTCAGTAAAAACAAGCTTTGGATAGAAGTTTTGGCAAGATGAAAGTGAGCACTGCAGAGATCTAGGGGAAGAGCATTCTAGGTGAGAGACTAGCAAGTATAAAGTTCTGGAGATAAGAAAAAGTCTGGAGTGATAAGTACAGGCTCTTAATTTAGGGTCCATAAGTAGCATGAAGGGAACCCTGAATTTGAATGAAAAAGAAACTTTATCTCTATTTTTATTGCCTAATAACTGAAATTTAGCATTTCTTCCCATAATAACTGTGGGCAAACAAACTGCAGCAATATCAGCAGCCTCTGTGGCCTGACACCAAAAAAAATCACAGATACTGTCATGTCCTATTACATTTGTTGAAGAAGCA
>RJWM01003215.1:95118-116547 GCA_004363535.1 Dasyprocta punctata | reverse complement strand
TTGTTGTTTCTTGGTTCCTTACTATTTTTAGGAGATCTTTTCTTTCATGGTCATGATCTCCCATGCTGTCTTCAAGATCTGAGATTCTGTCTTCAGCTTCATTTAAGCGGTTTTTCAAACTTTCCATGGAGTTTTTCATTTCTTGCATTTCCCTTTGCATCTGTTTCATGCATTCTGTTTGTGTCTTACATTGTTCATTCAAGGTTTCGATCATTTTCTTAAGTTCTTCTTTTTTTTATCTTGCTCTTCTTTAGATACACACATTTCTTTAATAATGATTCTCATTTCATTTTTGAGCTGAGAGAATATTTCTGATTTGAATTTCTCTATAGCTTCATCAAGCTGTTTCTTTACTCCATTTTCTATCATTCTGGAAGGTTCAGTTGTGTGACTCCCACTGTCTTCCATTTCGTGTCTCTTGGGTTTGTTCTTTGTGGGCTGGGGGACTGAGACTGCCTCTTGGTCTTTCGTTTTGTCATTTTCTTCTGAAATCTATGTAGCTCTGTGTCCTGTGAAGCTGGCCGAACATTCCCCTGAGGTTCGCGCTGATTTGTGGGTCATGCTGAATCACGGGACCCGGTGGGCTGGCTTCTGCACTCACCAAGGGAGGGCGGCCTCCTCGGGCGTGCTGGTGGAGACTCCGCCTTAACTGGGTGGGGGCCAAGGCCTCCCCGTCCCAGGGAGCTAGGCGGGGTACCCCGAGTGACTTCGACCCGACCCTGGCTCTGTCTGCAAGTTCAGCCCAACAGCTATGCAGGCGGCGCAAGTCTGGGCAGGTCCCAGGCCTACAGTGCTGGGAGCAACCCTGCTGGGCGGGGTGGGTCTGCACTCGAGCTGTGGGATGGCGCACACACAAGCCGCTCCCAGCTGGAGAATGGAGCTGGCGTGCGCTCTGCACTCTGGTGGGGAGGGCCCAAGCTCTCCAGGTCCCTGCAGCTATGTTGGTCAGTTCCAGGTGAGCAGCTCTGGGGTCCTGGGCTGATCTGGGCTGGGCTGAGTACCTCTGTGTCCTGTGAGGCTGGCTGGCGTTCCCCTGAGGTTCGCGTTGATTCTTGCGGCATGCAGGATCCAGGGACCCCTAGCACCACTACTTCTGAAACTCTTTAAAGAAATTGAAAGGAAAGCAATACTTTCAAATTCATTCCTGGAAGCATTACGCTGATACCAAAACCAGAGAAGGACCCAACTAAGAAAGAGAATTACATGCCAATTCCCCTAATGACCATTGATGCAAAAATCCTCAATAAGATACTGACAAACAGAATGAAGCAAATCGTCAAGAAGATTATACACCACAATCAAGTGGGATTCATCCCATGGATGCAGGGATAGTTCAACATACATAAATCAATAAACATAACATACCATGTTAATAGAGTCAAGGACAAAAATCATATGATCATCTCAATAGTTTCAGAAAAAGCATTTGACAAAGTCCAGCAACTATTCATGATAAAAAAAAACTCTACAGAAAAATGGAATAGATGGTCTTTATCTCAATCTGATAAAAGCCATCTATGACAAACCAACAGCCAACATCATACTAAATGGACAAAACCTGAACGCTTTCTTTCTAAAATCATGAACAAGAAAGCAAGGATGTCCACTGTCTCCACTCCTATTCAACATAGTCCTGGAAACTTTAGCCAGAGCAGTTAGACAAGAGAAAGAAATAAAAGGAGAGTCAGCACCATTCATAGACCAGGGGTAGAAAGAACAAAACCACAGCAGCAAGCAAGCGCAGTCTGGGAACCAGCGCCATGCGCGGGCTGCCACCAGACTGGAACAGCCAGACCCCAGCCTCTCCCCATGAGTCAGCACCATTTGTGGACTAGGGATAGAGAGAACAAAGCCACACAGCAAGCAAACCCAGTTTGGGAACCAGTGCCATGTACAGGCTGCCACTAGACTGGAACAGCCAGACCCCAGCCCCTTCCAGCACATAGGCTGGCAAGCAAGAAGTACTAATCCCTCCCCCACCACCACTGCCACCGTGACCAGTTTATCCAGAGAAACACAGGCTGTGATGAAAGCTATGGAGGTGAAATGCAATTGGATGCCTGTGGCGCTTTGTTGTTTCACTAACATTGCAGGTCTAGGGCCAGTGGTCTGATCATAAGTTCAGAGGATAGTGGTATGCAGTGTGACATCTAGAGGGGATCTTCTTTTGAGGGTTGTAGCCATTGTTAATTCCCTATGGTCTTGTTTTGGAAGTCCTATATTGTTTCCATTGTTTTGTTGGGTTGGATTTTATTCTCTTTTGTTTTGCTTGATTATGTCAAATCCAATGGCAGGAGCAGCTGTTTCAAAGATAGCAAGATATATTATGGTAGCAATTTTGGATTTACTACTGGCTTGTTTTGAAGTCCTTTATTGCATTCATTGCTTTGTTTTTACTGTTTTATTCTATTCTGTTCTGTTTGATTTATACTATGTCCAAAGTTATCTGCAGCTATTTTGAAGACATCAAGAGGCACTATGGTAACTATTGTTGATTTCATAATGTTCTGAAGTCCTGTATCTCTTATACCGGTTTGTTTTGATTGGTTTTATTGTTTTATCCTCTTTAAAGTAAAATTTTAAAAATAGAGAAAGAAATAAAAGTAATAAAGGTAGGAAAAGAAGTTAAACTATCATTGTTTGGGATGAAATGATACTCTACATAGAAGACCCCAAAAACACCACCAAAAGACTACCTAGATTTAACAAACAAATTCAGTAAGGTAGCTGGATACAAAGTCAACACTCAAAAAATCAATAGCCTTCCTGTACATGAATAACAAACTCACTGAAAAAGAAATCAGGGAGACAATACCTTTCACAATATCATCCAAAAAAAAAATGAAAGTGCAAGCAAATTACCTGGGTCCCGCGGGAGAACCTCTGTCCTCTCAGGCTGCTGGGGCCAGGCCTGTGCCCTGGGGACGCCAAGGGATGCAGAGCTGCCTGCTGTAGGTATCCTGTGCTCTCTTGGTAGAACTCTTGAAGACACTGATGTAGGCAAACACTTTATGAACAAAACCCCAATCACACAGGAAATATCACAAAGAGTCAACAACTGGAATCTCATCTTACTAAAAAAGTTTTTGCCGGACGTGGTGGCCCACACCTTTAATCCCAGCACTCGGGAGGCTCAGGTAGGAGAAGCGTTGTGAGTTCAAGGCTGGCTTGGGCTACAACTCGAGCGCAAGGCTGGCCTGAGCTATACAGTGCGACCCTGCCTCAAGAAACTAGGGCCGGGAGTTTGGCTCAATAGCTTTAGCGCCTGTCTGGCAGGCATGAAGTTGTGAGCTCGATCCCGGTGCCGCAAACAAACAAAAAAACAGTTTTTGTTTAGCAAAAGAAACCATCACCAACAGAGTGAAGAGACAACCCAGACTGGGGAAAAAATTGCCAGCTATCCCTCAAAGGACTAATATCTAGAATGTATAAAGAGCTCAAAAAGCTGGGCGTGGTGGCGCACGCCTTTAATCCCAGCACTCGGGAGGCTGAGGTAGGAGGAGCGTTGTGAGTTCGAGGCTGGCTTGAGCTACAATGCGAGTGCAAGGCTGGCCTGAGCTACACAGTGTGACCCTGCCTCAAAAAACCAGTGCCAGGAGTTTGGCTCAATGATTTAAGTGCCTGTCTGACAGGTGCGAGGTTGTGAGTTCAATCCCCGGTGCCGCAAAAAAAAAAAAAAAAAAAAGAGCTCAAAAAATTCAGACACCGCCCCAAACTTAAAGACCCAATTGAAAAATGAGCATCTGAAAGGAATAGACACTTCTCAGACGAAGAAGTAGAAATGGCAAATAAATATGAAAAAATGTTCATCACTAGCCATGTGAGAGATGCAAATTAAAACAACACTGAGATTCCATCTCACCCCAGAAAGAATGGCTACTATCAAGAAAACAACCAATAACAAATGCTGGCCGGGCTATGAAGAAAAAGGAAGTCTTCTCCATTGTTGGTGGAGTATAGACTGGTGAAACCACTGTGGTAATCAGTATGGAGATTCATCAAAACATTAAAACTAGAGGTTCCATTCAATCTAGCTGTTTCTCTTCTTGGTATCTTCCCAAAAGAATTAAAGGGATCATACCACAACAATATATGCACACCCACTGTTATGGATTACAAACTGGTGGTCAACTTAGCACCAGCTGAATTAATTCAGCTGGTGTTGAGTAAAGATGCTCCACCTGAAGAAAGTTGCCAGCACAAATAGGGACGTGGAGAACAAGAAGGATGGTGTTGTGGGTTCTTCCGAGAGTTGCTGTTGGAGCCGCTGGTTCTCCTGGAGGTGCTTGTCACGCTGGCTTCTCCAATATGGATTCGGCCATTATCGTCGGAGGAGCTCGGGACCTCATCGGTGAGAATGCCTGTGGTTCATGTTGCAGGAGCTCTGCTCCTCACATTGTGCATCGCTTCCTGGCTCCGGAGGGGAGGCTGTGTGCTGGAGAACCTGGTCACGCTGGGCTTCCTGACCTGTGCTCAACTGTTCTCCATTGTCGGAGGAGTGCGGGACCTCGTCGCCGTTGGGGATGGCTGTGGTGCTCTTCAGGGCAGCCCCGCTTCTTCTTTTGAGTGTGACTTCTCGGCTCCCACGTAGAACCCTCAACCTACTGCACAGCTCCTTCACCCTGCTGGCATAGACTTTCTAGTTCCACCGCTGACCTGTGGCCTTCCCAGCACAGAACCGTAAATAGACTGGCGTGAGCCCTTGTGGGCTCTTAGATTCCCAGTTGGTACTGTGGGAGGCATTGTCATGCCTTTGGGTCTCTAGTGGGACTCTTGCATGATATTGCTGTGGGATCCAGGCCCTCGGCTATCCTGGGTCTTAGTGTTGTGGACAGATTTTCCTGCACTTTCTTGTGTTTAACTTCGGGTGACTATTATAAAACAGTATTACAAACCCTGTGTCCTGTAGCAGTTGTTCTCCCTGTAACCCCTGACTACAACACCCATGTTTATACCAGCACAGTTTGTAATAGACAAATCTTGGGAACAACCCAAATGCCCATCAACCGATGAATGGATAAAGACAATCTGGGGTTTTTTTATACCATAGAGTATTTCTGCCATAAAGGAGAGTCTTGAGACATTGATAGCTAAATGGATATACCTTGAGACCATACTCTTAAATAAATCAGACACACATGTGTAAATATCATATTGTCTCTCTGCTGCAGGAAATGGTAAGTGTAAATAAGGACCAAAATGTATAATAGATACTGGGAAATGGGAAGAAAATATTCAAATGAGAATGGGAACAGGGGAGTGGGGCAGGAGAAAGGAAAGAAGGGATAAGGAAAAAAGGAAAAAAGGAAAATAAAGCTTTTGTAAATAAAGAGGGGAAGTGGGGGTGAAGGGAAGGGATGCAAATGGGAAAAAAAGAAACGAGATACACCATGTATAGATACAAACTCCCTATGATGAATGTTATCAATATGTATATCTAAAATGTACCAATTAAAAAAAGTTTAAAAAGGAAAATTTTTAAAGTGGTAGAATGTAACTCAGTGTAAAAGCCCTGGATTCAATTCTCAATAATACACACACACACACACACACACACAAACGTAAGCCACTTCTGCAGATCCTAAATGCCACCTAAGAAGCTTCGGTTTAGAAGGCCTGGTGGAGTCTGCAGCTCCTGCCAGTCAGGATCCCAGGGCTACCTGTGACACTGTCAAGAACAAGACACCTGGTCATTCTGCGGCCCAGCTCCTCCCCAGGCTATAGACTGGCACCCTCGTGTAGCCAAGCAAAGTGCCTGCAGGCCATGGGCGCTCACCAGGCATCCTGCACAAATGTCCTCTGTGTCACAACACAGCCTCCTGAAACCGCGCTCTGTGCTCAGGCCCCGATGTCCTAGGAAGGATCTCTGCTAGCCTGGCACCTAGGCCAGCTCCCACCCGCAGCCCCCCACCCCGATAGTTTTCCCCAAGCGCGAGTATCTCCGGAGTGACCACCAGGGGGTAGCAGAGAGCCAGTGCCACGGCCCCCGAACTGTCCCTGCACAGACAGCCTCCCCTGTGCCGGACTAGTTGATCACCTGTTTATCCCTCGGTCTCCTGGAAGCCCTTGCCCCGCTGGCCTCTTAGTTCTTCTGGACACTGCTGAGAATGGCTCCCTGGGCTAAAGTCAGGGTTAGTGTCCACTCCTTTACAGGGTCTTTGCACCATCCCTAAGTCCTGTACCCTTCCTCCGTGACTGGCCTACCAGCTTAGGAACATCTGCATAGTAGGGATGCCCAGGTCTGCACTCCCAGTGGTCTCCTCGATCCCAGCATGCCCCAACCGAATTCCTCCCCATCTTCCAATGGCCAACCTAGGATCTCCCATCCTCCATTGGAGTCACCTGCTGCCTGCCACCCAGGTGGGTGGGACTTAGAGGAAGTGGCAAAGAGCCACCAGGCTGCCTGGAGTGCAGGGTATTCACACGAAGCAGATGTGATTGCTCAGGAGGAGGGAGTAGACAAGTGTGTAGACAACCTGGTGCTATGTGAGAGCCCCAGGGACAATGTGCCAGCCAGGGCTCCCATGAAGCCAAGGGCTCTGGAGGTGAGGTGAGCATCTATCTGCCTAACAAGGTGGCACCACAACCTTCTTGATCTGTGTAGCTCTCTCCTCTCTCTTCAAGAAGCCCAGGGCACTAGACATGCTCTCTAACCTAAAATAAATACAAACCTGCGGCTGGAGGGAAATCAACATACAGGAGTGTATTGTCCCCCAGGTGGGGACAGATTGAAAGGTCACAACCCATGCATCATGGTCTGTGGGCTTCTCTGCCCATTTGGGAGGTTAGGACCAAAGGTTGCCAGATGGCTACATGCCCAGCTCTCAATTAGTGCCCCAGCTCATTCTGTAGGGAGTGGTGCATGTCAACTCCACCAGGTGGTCTCTTGTCCTTTGCAGCCCCTGTGCTGGTCAGCTATTTCTCATTCCAATCTCCCAGCTGTCTGCTGGCCAGAGCAGAACTGGAGACTCAGTCCCCATGATCCTTACATCCCAGCAGTGTGGTGGAGACACTGAGCTGGAGGCAATGGTCCTGGCCTTTCTCTTTGATGACAGAGATAATTTGGTGGTTGGCAGTGGACATACTTGGGGATCACAGAAAAAGCAAAGTCCAAGTCACTGTGTAAATAGGGACAGTTCTGGACTTTGTGCCTGATTGCAGCCCATCAACTGGACTGGACCCAGCTAGCCTAGTAGCCACTTGACTAAGTCACCTGCCTCCACATGGAGAGAAGGGGGCATTACACCTTCAGGCATAGTGGGGTGGCACCTGGACTGCTAGAAAGAAAGACAGCATGTTGGCACAGGACAGAGGCAGAGACCACAGATAGGGTGTTGAAGAGATACTAACCCTCAGGGGTTAGAGGAGTCCCTCCAGAACCCTGGCAGGGGAGGAGACCCCAGGATAACCAAGGCCCACTAGGCAAGGAAGGGGTGCAGGGCAGGAGAGGCCCTCGGGGTCAGGGCTGTGGCCTCCAGGAAACAGGAGGCAGAGGGTTCTGAACCTGAGGTCAGACAGTGGAGGCTTGTTTTTGTTGAGTTGTAGGAATTCTTTCTATATTCTGGGTATTAATCCCTTATCAAATATAAACAAATTTGCAAATACCTTTTCCCATTCTGTGAGTTGCCTTTCCACCATTTCAACAGTATCTTTGATGCGTGATTCCAATGTATCTAATTTTGCTGTTGTCTATACTTTTTGTATCATATCCAAGAAATCATTGACAAATTCAGTCTCAAGCTTTCTCATTTTCCTCCAAGAGTTGTATAGTTTTAGCTCTATGTGTAGGTCTCTGATCCATTTTGAGCTAGTTTTTATATATGGAGTGAGATAAAGATCCGACTTCATTCTTTGACATGTGGATCTTCTTCCTTTGTAGAAACTCACCCAAGAGCAGTGGCTCTTGCTCACAACTCTGTGTGTTGAGTCTGGCCCCTAGCAGGCCAGGAAAAGGCATAGAGGGCTGTACACACAGGGTTCACACTCCCAATGGAGTGGGGCCAAGGGCAGCAGCATTCCCAGGATTTTATATTGATTGATTCTCCACTAACCCCTCACCTCCCTGGGGCCTTGGTTTCTCCTTTGGCCCCAGGGCATTGGCTACAATCAAATCTCCTGTCCTCGGAAAATGTGTGCTGGGATGCAAGCTGCTCAGAGAAGGCTTCTAGGCTGAAGACCCCCGATATGAGGTGGCCTCCTGCCCCATGCCCTGTCCTCCTCCTTCTCACCAGGTCCCAAATCCCTCCAGCATGAGGGCTTTGGGCTTCATACCACTGTCCACCAGGATAAGAGTTCTCTGTGCTGGGTCGAACTCAGCAACCAGGCTGCAGGCAGTGTCTCTTCACCATCGTTTCAATATGAAGCACAGGCCCCTGTCTTGTTTCTCCTTCTCCACAGCCTTTACTTTCATTCAGAAAATTCTGCAGCCCTGAACTCAGGATTAACAGTGACACTTATTAGAAATGTAGATTCCCAGGACTGCTCAGCGCTGAGGGCCAAGTGAACAGGTGTTACTGATGATCTCAGTCACCAAAGGGGCCTAGGAATGACAGACCCTTGGAGTTCAGTCTGGGAGAGACTTGGAGTGCTCACCTTCTCTTCTGCTTCAGAGGCCAAACCCTCTAGGGCCCAGTTGTGGCCACTTCCATTTCGTTTGCTGATCAAATCAAAGGAGGCCATTTATGTGCAAATGAACCTGAGCCTATGGACCTATGTGACCAGCCACGATGGCAGTAGAACCAGGCCTCTGCCTGACCCTTGCTGACAGGGACCCTCCCCAGCCCAGCAGAGACCCACAAGATCTTGGTAGGGTTTGCACCCTTCTGATTATACCGCTCCTGCTAAAAGGGCAGCTGGGAGCACAGGGACTCCACACTGCACATCCAGTGAGCCCTGGGCCAGTGTGGACTACGGGGCGCGGAACCCGCAGCCTCAGACTGGACAGCTGGAGAACCCAGGGAAGAAGGAAGAGAGAAAGAGGGAGCGGTGAGAAGTAAGAAGGAAGGGATAAAAGAGAGAAAGAAGGGAAAGAGGGAATGAGGGGATGGATGCATGGATGGATGGATGACGGCAGATCACCCCGGCATCCCCCGGCACACCTCTTGGCAGACCACCCCCCATGCCTGTCGTCCAGCCCTTCCAGGACACCTGTACACCAGAGCTGTCCCTGGTGGGGCTGGGACACCTGTCCGCCCAACTGGCAGGTGTCTAGGTACCGCTAACCACCACGGCTGTGAACAGGAAGCGATTCCCAAGAATCAGGACCGACGGGGCGGCGTGGGTACCCGCCGGTCCCCGCCGCGCCCCTCCCCCATCATTCCCTGCACGTCCCCATCGGTCCTCCCTCCCCCCACCACCACCGTGGCGCTGGGCTTGCTCCCCTCCCCCACCCAGGGCCAGCCGGCGGGTTAGGGAGCGTCCACACATTTCCCTCCCGTCGGTGTGCGCGCGTCTGGCCATTTGTACGGGCTCAGCGCATTGGGCGGATTCGAAGGAAACCCAGCCCAGGGCTCCTATCCGACCAATCGCAGAAGGTGTCACAAGGCGCTGTGCTCCGGGGACCATCACCATCCTGCGACGATTGGGGAGATTCTTAGGCCTCAGTGGTTGTTGCTCCCCAGACCTGGGTCCTGACCGCAAGGAGACCTGCGGGTCCTCTGCCTGGGGAGGTGCACGCCGGCCATCCAGGGAGCCCTTGAAGGTCTCGGGCTCCTTACCCGCCCCTACAGCTCGCTGGCGTGTCCTCGAGTGGAGGCACGCAGCCCGAAGAGTAGTTTGCAGACGCTCCCTCGCTCTGGGGCTGCGGCTCCTTTAAGGGTGCGGGTACCCGAGACACCGCCTGCCTGGAGAGGTGCCCCGAGCCCGGGCTTCCCGGGCTGACCCGAGCGGCAGGTGTGCGGCAGCGGTACACAGGAAGCGAGGCGAGCACGGCGACACGGACAACACGGGGCGCTAGGTGCCGGCAGTGGCTCGCGGGTCAGGCACAAAGCGGACAGCTCGGCTCAGGCCCCGCCCCGCCTCGCCCCGCCCGCCGGGGTCCTATGCTTGGGGCTGCGCGCGGCGGGCCGCGGAGGGAAGTCCCCAGACAAAGGGAGCGCCGCTGCCTCTGCCGCCCCGACGCGCCGGGCCGCGGCCGCCAGGTGAGCCGTCGACGCCAGGGCTCAATGCTCCACTCCCCGTCCCGCTCTCAGGTCGGGCCGCAAGGCTGCCCGGGTGTGGCCGGGCCCGGGCTGCAGGCCTCCCGTCTCCCGGCCTCCCTCCCGCGGCCTCCTGCCGCCCGCTCGCTGTCGCCGCCTTCCTGCCCGCGGCTCTCGCCCGCCGCCGCCTCGGTAACGGCCCGCAGCCTCGCTCCCTGCCGACAGCCTCGCTCCCTGCCCACAGCTTTTTGCTTTCCCGCCCGCAGTTCTCGGAGCGACCTGGCCCAGCCAGGTGTGGAGCTGGGTTGCGGCCCGCCTCCGATAGCTTGGCATCAGATGAATTTCCCGACGCACCGGGACGCCCCGCCGTAGGTTCTGCTTCGCCCCGCGAGATTGCTGGACGGTGATGGGGCCTGGTGACCGGGAGGCCGGTGAGGCCGCGGTGAGCGGGCCGTGGCGCGGTTTGCAGACTTGCTCTCCCTGACTTTGGGTTTTGGTGATCTCCAAACGTAGACTGGTCTTCCAGTTTCTTGTTCTTAAGGAAATGTTGGCTTCTTGAGTGGGTGCGCACGCTGCCGTTTAGAAAATGGATGTAGAGCCTAAGCTTGTACTCGTTTTCTTACAGAAACATCCTCTTTCTGGGTTTTTGGGATGGTTGCTGTTGGTCCCTCATCTTTAAACTTTGAGTTTTGGGACATTTGAGTGAAGAGGTGCTCCTAAGGGCTTATGCAGGTGTGTCATGAAGTTAAGATTGGGAAAAATGAGTACCTGCAGCTGCCTAAGTAACCAGTAAGCAGGCTGAAGTTCTTAGAGCCATCTGTGTCAAGTGCAGCCCACTGTCCCAGCCCAAGAGAGGTGAGGGCCACACTTGGGCTCCAACCCTGCACAGTATTTGTGCCTTGCCTATCTCTGATAGTTTAGAGTTTTTGTCTTTCCTGTGTTGAGACATTTAGTAATGCATTAAAAGTGCCTCTCTGTTGACTTGGAAAGGCAAATTCAATTTTAAGTGAGATTTGGAGTGCACAGTTCTGTGTTGTGACCAGTTGCTTGCCTCTGGGCAATAGGAGCAGGAGCACCTGTCTTGGAGAGTGAGCTTTTGCCTAGAAGGCTGCAGATGTGCCCCTGGGGTGCTTTCCCTGTTGGTGTGGGTCATCTGTGTGCCCACTGTAATTTGGCATGCTATGTTACAAAGGATATGTATGCAGCAACCAGGCCTTGGGAAGAAGCACTGGCAGAAGTGGTCTTTTAGAACCATTCCTAAGTGTTGTTCACATCTGGGTAACTACAGTTCTCTCTAGCACAGGGACGTCTGAGGGCAGCTGTGCTTTGTCCTTGAGTGGGAGAGGTGGCCAGTGTTTCTGCCCAAGTCTGTCAGGTACACTACCCATGGCTTCTCAGTGTCCACAGTGCTGGCCCAGGGCTTCAGGAAGTTTGGATGTTTCGTCCTGCCCAGACTTGTCTAGGACCTCCTGCTACTCAAATGGCCCGTCTAACCTGAATGTGGCAGCCTGCTTGACTACCTGTGTCTGCAGGCTGTTCTTGCTAAGAAGAAGTAGGGCCACTATAGTGGCTACTCTGACATGTGCTCAGGGAGCCCACCCTCAATTCCTGAGGACCCTGAGGATGGAGTTGAGTTGGTTCATTGAGAACAACAGGCTGAGTGAAGAGTTTGAGAAACTGGCTTGTAGGGATGAAGCTGTGGCATTTACTCTCTACTTTGGCCTTCTGACTGAGCACTGGCGTTGCTCAGAGCAGTTTTCTGCAGATTTCTCATGGCTTTGCTCAGTGTTTCCTTAACTACCCATAGGACACATCCCAATTGAGAGTGGGCTTCCTGAGCACAGACCACACTTGAGTGCCACTATAGTGGGCCTGTTTCCTCCCAGCAAGCGCAGCCAGCCAAGCCAGGCACAGTGGTGTACATCTGTAATGCCAGCACTCAGTAGCCTGAGGCAGGAGGATTGCCTTGAGTTCAAGGCTTTTCTGGGCTACCTGAGTTAAAGGACAGCCTGCAGTACATAGTAAAACCCCATCAGAGGAAGAAAAAAAAGCCTAAATAGCCAGGCATGGTGGCACACACCTGTAATCCCAGCACTTGAGAGGCTGAGGCAGGAGGATCACCACAAGGTCAAGGCTAGCCTGAATTACAAGTTTTTTAAAAAATTTAAAATAGATAGAAGCACCTAGCCAAGCAGACTGCTGTCCTATGTATGATAGCATCTGGTTCTTCCTCACCCATAAGCCACCAGGGGCAGTAACGTGTATCTTCCCCTATGCTTGGAAGAATTCTGTCCTGGTGCTAGCTTCCTGAAAGGGTAAGTGTTCCAGACAAGTGTCCTGGTGGGGGCCTTAGTGGCCATACTTGTTCTGGGTCAGTGATGGCAAACCTTTTAGAGCTTTCAATAACAAGCAGCTGTGCCACACATGCCAAAGGATTGCCACTATTGTCCTAGGTAGTCTTGTTTCATTGTTTGGGTAGGTGTGGGCCCATCAGAGCTCTGGACTCCTGTGGTGGTGAAAGACAGTTCTCTTCTAGGTCTGAGCCCAGTGTGTCTATTTTGGACTTACTCTTGAAGCTAGATAAGGTAGTAGCCATCAACCCCTGAGCTCCAGGCTTAGGTACTAGAGCCATGTGGGCTCTTGTCACAGCCTTGCTCTGATAGCTCATGCTATTGACTTACATTCTCTTTCTTACCAGGACCTGAATACATGTGACTGCTGAAAAAGCCTGTGCCCTTTTGGTGATTTGTAGTGGCTTCTGATGGCAATCCCATTCACCCCTTTCCACTTTGATTATTTGGTAAAAGATTTATCAAAAGCTACCTGAGACCCCAATGCATGGCCCTACCCAAGTTCTTAATGCAGTGGGATGAAAGAGTCCCAACACCTGTAAGCCACCCTGGTTCCCTTGTGGAGCACACTGAGAACAGCTGTGCGCCAAGATAAGGAGCTACACCTGGCTTATCACTTAGACTGGCGAGTGAAATTTATGGATGGTGCTTTTCGTTTGGAGAGGTAGGAAAGTCTGTGAGGTTTGTGAGGGGTGTGGTTTGGTTGGTAAGGCAGTTATGGCTACAGGAGGGGAAGGAGGCCAGCCAGAGGTTTCAGCAAGGACATGGCCTTTCCTTCCAGAGTCAGAGAGCTGGAAAGTTCTTAGTTGACACTCTGTCTCAGGGTGAGGAGAACTCTGTAACCCTTCTTGCCTGGAAGTGTGCCATCCCAGGGAAGAAGAGGGATTCTGGGGCAGGGCACCATGGTTGTTTTGAAACTGGACCAGTGATCAGGGCATAGCTTTGAGTTGGAGAGTGATGCGGGCTGGTACTGATCTTGCTAAAAGATTGGTGCCACCAAACTCATCACAGCCCATATGTATGTTATCAAGCCTTTAGGTTCGGCTCCTATGTAGGACCTTTTCCCCATGGAAGATGTGTCACCTACAACCCTCAGTGTGAGCCACCTCAAAGAAATGTCCCTCTTGTGAAAGCCTAGCTTGATGTTCAGGTATTTGTCTGGGATGTCTCCTGGGTGTCTAGACTATGAAGACCAACACAATTCAGCAGGCTTGGTGGCCTGAGTACTGTTTCACATGGTGAAGGAAGTGACTGGCACCCAGTGGGTTATATAGTCAGGGTACCATTGAGCTGTGGGCCCTGCCCATCAGGTCTTCCACAGTGCTGGCACCATGGCCTTCGATGAAAGTGCTCCTTTATCCATGGTAATAAGGGTCTTGAGGGTCTCATCCAGGTCTGCTGAGATGGCCCTGACCAGAAGTTTAAGCCACCACCTACCAGGTACAGGGTAGACCTAGACTTGAGCTTTACCCATTCTGTGCTTTTTTTTTTTTTTTAATTCCTCTGTTGTCCTCAGGAATAATAGTTGTCTTCCTGGCTAGGCACAGATCTTCAGGGGGAGGGGTGGTGCTAACTTTTACACACACATACCAGGTGCACTAGGAAAGGTATAACCGAGCTTTGTACCCCAGCTCTCAGGCTGCCTTTCCTGAGACTCTTGAGGGTAGAATGGGGTCCCTGTCAACACTGCCTCACTACATTTCTCAGGAAATGCAGCCTGGTCTCTGAAGTCTGTCTCCTTACTGTGAAATGCAGGGCACGGTCTACTGGATTGACTGCTTTTTGGAAATACCCACATACCCTAGCCATTATGTGCAGGGCAGCACAGCAGAACAGAGATTTGATTTTTAACCCATACTCTGCTCTCGTCTGTTTCAGGGACTTCGAATATGTCGGGGATTGCCCTCAGCAGACTTGCCCAGGAGAGAAAAGCTTGGAGGAAAGACCACCCATTTGTAAGGAAAGCTCTATTTCTTTGCCACTGGTGGGGTGGCTCACAACCAGCACCATGGTCCCTGCTGTTCTGGCCTGTAGCCACTGGGCAGAGGTTTGCAGACCCATTCTCTGAGCTTCTGAACAGGCCCACAGTGCTAATATGCTTCTGTGGCTGTTTTCTTTCAGGGCTTTGTGGCTGTCCCTACCAAGAATCCTGACGGCACAATGAACCTGATGAACTGGGAGTGCGCCATCCCAGGGAAGAAGGGGGTAAGCCAGCTCTGCTGCACCTGCACAGCACTCCAGCAGGATGAGGCTCAGGTTTAGATGTTATGGTGTCTGTGATCACACCATCAGGCTTACCATTTGCCAGGTCACATCCCAGACTCAGATCAGAAGGAAGCAACTGCAGCCAGACTAGGACTGAGCTATAGCAGGTGGCATGGGCTACATTCTGGTGGGTTTTGGGCATTGAGTTGGGAGTCTCCTGGTAGTCTCACTGGAGACTGGGGCACTGGTCTTGATGTGGTAAGGCATAGAGACCCAAGTGACACAGTGAGCCAGTCACAGTGTTTCTGGGAAGCTGGAGACATGTGTGAAGCCTCAGTATTTCCCTTCTAGCCCTTCAGAGACCTCAGCCATTTGTGTGCCCTTGTCCAGCACACAGGGCTAATTGAGAGTCTCCATAGATTCTGAGGTGTCTGGATTGTTCTGGAGCCTCATTGCGTCCATTTCATCCCACCTTCAGGGTAATGAGCTCAGTCTAGGTTCTTCTTCCTCTGAGCAAAGCATCATCTTAGTAGGCCTTGACCTTGGCTGAGCCGATGGAGGTTGGGTTTGTACACATGTATGGGACTCTGTTGAGCACAGTGCAAATCTCCAGCCCTTGCTAAGACCATCCCTTGGCCCTTATTTCAGGTGGGCAGGTGCCCTCTGAGGGGTAAAGTGGGATGGGAGGAGTTGTCAGGATGTGGAGTAGCACTAGTCCCTGTCCAGATGGGCTCTAAGGCAGAGTAGCATGAGCAACTTTCTATATCTGAGCCACAGGCTGTGGGTTGTGGCTGTTTGAGAGTCTGGGGACCCCATGCCTCCTCTGAAATCCAACTCCTGCCTCTGCTTCTTTACAAGGAACGTTTTTTCCAGCTCCCCCGTGGATCCAACAAAGTCCCCTTAGTGGGGACAGTACAGGTTTTAGAGCAAGTCCGTATCTGTTGAGTCTCTGACCCCAAGGGCTGGCAGTCTGTGTATTATAGAGACCATCCTCTCCCTCCTGGACCTGCCAATGGCAGGCATACCACACCTAACCACAGTTCACCTCTCCCACAGACTCCCTGGGAAGGAGGCTTATTCAAGCTGCGGATGCTTTTCAAAGATGATTATCCATCCTCACCACCAAAATGTAAGTTCCTACAGGAACCCATGGTCCTTTTCAAGGAATTCCAGAGCTCTGGGTGGTACAGTGGTATTGGTGTGGAGATAAAAGCAACTCTGCATGTGGCTCTGATCTGTGTGTAGGCTGTAGGTAGAAATCTGTTTCCATCCCTGGGGTTGGGAAGGGCATGTATTTGGCTTAGTCTCTGATCCTAGTTAATGGTGGGAAGGGCCTGGGCCCAGAGCACCTGAACCCTTCATGGCTAAATTTGAGGATTTGCATCTGGTGCCCATTAGTGCCCAGTCCTAGTAGGGACAGGCCTACAGAAAAACCAGATTCATACTCTCTTCCTGGTTGTGTGTGTAGAGCAAGTATAGGTTCAATCTCTCACACCAAAAAAGAAGAGTGTCACTCTAATCCAGCCTGCTACTACCTACTTGTTGTCTTTTACAATTTATACCCAGCTGTGGCTGTGCTTGTAGCTGGAGGGATGGATACTCAATCTACAGGTCAGGGAAAGACTGATCCATGTTTAAAACAGGCTATAGCAAAATTATCTCAGTGCAGTTTAGCAAACCTCAGGAGCAAAGGGCCCCTCAGCTTCCCAAGTCTGTGGCTGGAACCCAACACACTATCCTCAGTGACTCACAAAATTATGTCCACCATACGGAAACGAGCATTACGCAGTGGGGTAAATGTTGGGTATGAACTTTCACTGTGCTGATCTGTAATTTAAATAGTATTTTCCATTGTAATGGTTCTGTCAGAACTTAAAATTAACAGGCACCCAAAGCACAGATTCGTTTCAGTGTGCATTGTTGGCTGCTTTAAATCTTTGTGGTGCTTTTTACTTCTTAGCGATCTCTTTTATTTAATTAAGAGGAAAATTTAAGAAGATGATGGACATAACTGCTTTAATCACTTCTCTTCAATATTGTGATGTAACCATGCAAGGAAAAAAGTCACCTAGGTGGCCCGACATGGTTGCACTCTGGGAAGCCAAGGTGGGAGGAATACACATTTGAGCCTAGCCTGGGCAGCATAGCAAAACCTTGTCTCAGAATAAAAAGTAAAAAGAGCTGGGGATGTAGTAACTGTGTGAAGGCTATAGGTTCAATCTCCAGCACCACAAAAAAAAAAAAAAAAATCCAGGAAGAAGAAAAGAAAAAGAAGTCACATTAGAGGGCCTGAAAGGGGGACCAAAACCTCTGACTGCTTGTAAAAGTCACTGTAGAAAAGGTTAATGTGCAGAGTATGTTTCCATAGAAGGCAACAAATGAAAACTTTAAAATTAAACCATTTATTTGTTTGGGTTTGGTTTTCTTATGTTGTTTCGGTTTTTGTTTTTTGAGACAAGGTCTTACTATGTAGTCCACACTGACCTTGAACTTAACCATGTACCCCAGGCTGGCCTCTGAGGAAATCTTCATGCCTCAGCTTCCCAAGTCTAGGGTTATAAGCATGTGCCACCATGCCCAGCTATTTGGTTTTTGTCGTTGGTTTTGTTTTGTTTTGTTTTGTTTGTTTCGTTTTGTTTTTAAATAGAATTTCACTATATATATATATATTTGAGGCTGTCCTTGAACTCACGGGGTAGCCCAGGCTGGCCTTGAACTTGTAAGGCTCTTCCTACCTTATCCTGGGAGCTGGGCTTACAGACATTTGCTATCATCCCTGGCTATAATTAAACCATTTAGATGCACTGAAATGTATCCCACAAAAGATAGCACAGGTCAGTCCAGACCCATTTGTGATGTGGCTCAGTGTCACACATCAGATATCAAGACCTATCCTGGGCACAGAGGCTGAGATGCTTGAATTGGCATGGAGATGGGAGAGCAGACCCACAGAGGACAGTGGACAGTCCAGAAAGACCACATGTGCAGGGCTGCCCCACAGGGAAGGCCAGTGGAAGGAGAGGGTGCTGCACTTTACGGTGGAAAAACCTGTAGGTATATGTGGTGCCCGTTGGAAGGGAAGATGTAGGGCCTGTAGAGGGAGAGGTTGGAGGCTATCTTTAGGACATAGAGCCAGCATGGACTTTGCCAGGAAAGCAGAAGTGCTGACCATGTGGGAACCATCCACTGGATCCCTTAAAGTTAAGGCTGTCCTCATCAGAAGACACCAATGCAGATGGAGTGAGCCATGGAGACAAGAGGAATATATACCTCTTGGCACTTCCAGTATATCAAGAGTTCCTAGTTGGGCATGATGGTAAACACCTTTAATCCCAGCACTCGGGAGGCTAAGGTAGGTGGAGCATTGAGCGTTCGAGGTCGGTGTGAGCTACATAGTGCCACCCTGCCTCAAAAAACTAGGGCCAGAGCCGGGTGTGGTGGCTCATGCCTTTAATCCCAGCACTCGGGAGGCTGAGGTAGGAGGAGCGTTGTGAGTTCGAGGCCCACTTGGGCTACAACATGAGCGCAAGGCCAACCTGAGCTACACAGTGCGACCCTGCCTCGAAAAAACCAGGGCCGGGAGTTTGGCTCAGTGACTTAAGCGCCTGTGTGACAGGCACGAGGTTGTGAGTTCGATCCCCGGTGCCGCCAAAAAAAACAAAAAAAGAGTTCCTCTGTGTCACAAAGAAGAAAGCAAACAACCATGTGATTGAGTAGGCCCTCACAAAGGAGGCTGTCCACCTGTCAGCCCACACCAGGAAGGACAGCTGGCTTCATCACCAGAGTGGAGGATATACCTGTATGGAATGCCAGGGCTAATGTGGCCCAAGTGCCAGGCAGTGGGAGCACTCAGTCACTCGCTGGAAAGCATAAATCTTGGACACTTCGTTTTGGAAGACTCTGCCCTGAGTAAGGAAGCTCAATTTCCACAGTTCCACTCTAGGAAACACTCAGTTGAAGCATGTGTTTGCATGTGTTTACCAAGGTGAGAACCTGTGGCAGCCCCATTGATAACTGCCAAAAGAGACAGTTCATATATGCATTAATAAGAGCTGGGCATGGTGGCACATGCCTGTATTCTCGGCACCCGGGAGACTGAGGCAGGAGGAACATTGCGAGTTCGAGACCAGCCTGGGCTACAAAGTGCGTTCAAGGCCAGCCTGAACTGCCTAGTGAGACTGTCTCGAAAAATAGGGCCAGGGATTTAGCTCAGTGACCTAAGTGCCTGCCTGGCAGGCACAAGGTTGTGAGTTCGATCCCCAGTACCGGAAGAAAAAAAAAAATATATATATATATATATATATATATATATGTGCATTAATAGTAGCATGTGGTAGGGCTGCAGTGATAAAGCAAAGGGTCTGCAACAATGGTATAGCACAAGCAAATCTCCCATGTACAACCCTAAGTGTGCAGGCCAGATTGTGAGGATACTGATGCCCTTTGTGTTCCTTTTGTGCAGGTTAGCAACAGGCCTTGCTGAGGAGTGAGGTCAGAGGTCAGGCGGCACCTGCTGCATTTGAAGGGAAGCCAATGAATCACCCAAAGCAGGCTGGCATTTGTGATGTGTACTTTTTTTTTTTTTTTTAAATGTGCAACCTTTTCTTACTGGCCTCAGAAACAAAGTTGGTGGGTCAGATTAAAACTAGGCACTTGCATTCACCAAAAGACACTGAAAAACAACCCCAGGGTAGGAAAAGATGTTTGCAAGACATAAGCAAGGAAGACTTACAGCCAGAAGATATGAAGAGTTCTTACTAGTCACAAGACTTGTGAAAAAGAATGAATGGCAGTGGAGGAAGGGACTGTCCACCTTTGTGGTCCCCAGAGAGTTGCCAATGAGGACCCAAGAAACCTGGTTCAGCAGAGTGTGGAGCAGCATGAGGAACACAGCCACATCTGCTGGGCCATATATGATGCCCTCAGTCCATCACACACACACATATACACACATACATACATACATACATATGAGTTCATATCTAAGGCCCTCACTGCAGCCCTGCCTAAAGTTATGCCAGGGTGCTTTTCTCTGTGGCCTCCAGACTTTAGGCAGTACAAGGAATGCCCTGTTGCAGACAGCTCCAGGTGTCACAGGTTGGGATGGTGGGCAATAACAGTAGGGCATTTTTTCTGAAGCTGTTGACACTAATGGCATGTCCTGTTACTGTATCAAGCTGGGCTACACTTGCACTTTTCTAAGTACTTGAATAACATTTGGAGATAAAGAGGATGAAGTTACCCGAATAAAAGATGAGATATACCCTAAAGTACTAGCTGGGGGACAGTCCTGAATGGGACTGACATAGCAGATTTTTTCGCTGTTTTATAAAGAAGGGACATGGGTCTCTAGAAGCCTACGTTTTTATGAAACAGAAAAGCCAGGCAGTGAAAGCCACAGGTTATAAAGGCCTTCAGGATACCCACCCTGGTGTGTTCCTCAGGCCTGTCCTGTTGTGCTGTGTCACTTCCCTCACGTCTTCCTTGAGTTCGGACAGCTAGAGAAGTACATAGGGAAAGCCATAGGCTAAGTTGACCTGGATACTGTCCTGAGAGAGATGCTGATTTATCCCTGGTCTGCTGTGTCCTTTGGAAGGAGAGGTGTGTGCCTGCTCTTCTCGTCCTCCCGGGGCATAGTTGCTTCTGAAGGCACCTTGCTATGGGTGGGAGGCAGAGTGGTAGTGGGGAGGTGGCCTCCAACCACATCCTTCCTTCCTGGTCCTCCAGGTAAATTTGAGCCACCACTCTTCCACCCGAATGTGTACCCCTCAGGCACAGTGTGTCTGTCCATCCTGGAGGAGGACAAAGACTGGAGGCCAGCCATCACGATCAAACAGGTAGGAGGAATTGGCCCCTGCCCATGGCCTATCAGCTACCCTGGCCCTTCCTCAATGTTGAGGGCACATGACCAGCCACTGAGCCCCACATGTGTTGTGCTATATTTGTTTCTGATTTTTTTATGCAGATCTTACTAGGAATACAGGAACTTCTAAATGAACCAAATATCCAAGACCCAGCTCAAGCAGAGGCCTACACGATCTACTGGTTAGTATCAACTCTGGCCTGCTGGTCGCAACCCTCTCCCTGGAAGTGCAGATAGGTACCCGTCAGAGGACACCTGGAGTGTAGCCCAGGAGGGGAGGTCCAAGTCAAACAGCGGAGGAAGATCTGGGGAAGCCATGTGAAGTGCCTAGAGAGGCATAGAGGACAGCATCATGTCTGGTCCAAAGCCTGTGGTGAACAAGAATGGAGGAGACAGAGGTCAGTGACCCGGCTCTCCAGGGCTACTCTCTAGTGAGGTACAACCAGCTCAGAAGGGAGCCCCGTGGGTCTGGGTGCCGTGGTAGGCTTGTCCCAATGCCCGCAGTGGATGGCCTCGAGAAAAGCTGCTCAGGGTCTTGCTAGGGTCCTGGAGAAGTGCAGCATAGGGCTTGCTGAGAACAAAGCCTCTGGGTACCCCAAGGGGTTGAAGGGCCCTGACCCATCCCCATGAGCCTGTTCCTCCTGAGTGATTCCTGAGCTGGCTCTGCTGATGATCTTTTTTTTTTTTTTTTTTTTTTTTTTTGCGGCACCAGGGATTGA
This sequence comes from Dasyprocta punctata, assembly GCA_004363535.1. Taxonomy (NCBI): domain Eukaryota; kingdom Metazoa; phylum Chordata; class Mammalia; order Rodentia; family Dasyproctidae; genus Dasyprocta; species Dasyprocta punctata. The sequence goes on along the minus strand of RJWM01003215.1, from coordinate 95,273 downwards.
ACTCACAACCTCGCGCCTGCCAGGGCAGGCGCTTAAGGCACTGAGCCAAACTCCCAGCCCTGGTTTTTTGAGGCAGGGTCGCACTGTGTAGCTCAGGCCGGCCTTGTGCTCGCGTTGTAGCCCAAGCTGGCCTCGAACTCACAACGCTCCGCCTA